>QLPG01029251.1:0-10880 GCA_003314385.1 Gomphus sp. MG54 | reverse complement strand
CCCTTTGTATCTGAAAGGTACAAAGAAAATGTCTCAGCCCTTCGAGTCTCCGTTATTTGTTTGACAAGCACGCTCACTGAAGGTGACATTGCTCAAGTCAAAGTTCATGCCCCCTGAAGAAGATGTAGATTGTGGTTCGGTGTGCAAGAGTTCAGACATGATACTGTTAGGTGATGATGGTATGGATGGGTCGACGCAGCAACGTGGGTATGTGCAAAATAAGTTCGCACGCACGGTTCTAGGGTGAGGCGATGCCAGTGCCCGGAGCCAATATAACTCTGCGCATCACTGAAGATAATATCAGATACAACGCGGCTATTGCACCGTTTTAGGACCGGTTTGATGCCCTTATTATATTCATTGTTCCTGGGTGGCAGTGATTTGCTCACAGTAATTTTTTTCAATCTAACAGTCGTCAGTACTCTCCAGTGCACACGCAAGTTCACAATATACATATAGATAAAAATATATGCCATGGTCAGGACAGAGAATCACATCTGGTGCCTCCAGACTCGGAAACTAAGCTAGGCGGGTTAACACTTGTTCACCATGCAATATGTAAATATGACAAACCATATGATTGTAGCCTACAATGCTGACATGGTTAAGAGCTTCAAAGTGTGAAGATAAAATCAGGAAAGATCTGCCAATTTAGATAGAAAACAACAATAAAATGATTTTTACAATTTATAGACTAATAATGCAATAGTAAAAGACCTCTCTTTTTATTTTTACAGTGTAACTAAATGATACATTCATAGGGTGCTAGTATATGATATTGCAAGTTTGCACCAACAGCATATCATGTGACATGTTTGCATCACATAAATTACACAGAATTTAAAATTTTCCTTCATTGAATTATTATCAGGAACCATATGCTGGCATGTCCAAATATTCAAATCAGTCCATTCAGCCCTCACTTGCCTATTCAACCATACTCTCCTCAGCCTTTCAATTCAATGCACCTCCTGTATCTGTCTTGGTGTCACATGCATCATTCAATATGCTCTTCTCATTTATGTCAATCCCCATATGCTTGCATATCCATCATTGACTTTTATTACATTTAACCTTTTCTTAATTATATTCTGCTCCAATTTCCTTATTCACAATTCTGCTCTATCTCTGATATCCGATCTGCTACTATGTTCCTTATAGGGTAACTCCATTGGGGATTGGGGTGACACATCACCCCTCAATCTCACAGAGGTGATCAAGATTGGGACATAGTATTCTGCTCTCGCTTTTCACAATCCTCGGACTTTCTTATCTATTATAGGAATCTAGTTGACTCCTGGTAGATTTGAAAGTAGTATAAAGATCTTGTACATTCAGTAGTTCAGTCTTCAGTCAGATAATCAACTAAGATTTCAACTAAGCTTCTTTCCATTCATCTTAGACATCATATTCATTCTTGCTTTTACACAATTAGGGTCCAGTATAATCTGGTGGGCACAACACACAAGTTGAAGCCTAACCACATGAGACTGATGTACCAAGCAGTTTGGTCACTTGTGCATGGAAAATAGACTGATCATTCAGTCAGCACTGCCGAGTTACCAGGTACTCGGTATGCATACTTGACAGCTAGTTCAAATATTAACTTAATTTGTATCCTAGTTTTCCAACTGAGTTTCTGGCCTACAGCAGGGGACAAAACTATTCACATGTTATGAACACTTTGATTGTGTAGAAAATAAGGCAATGATCACATAAGCACAAAATCTGATATAATTTATCATGATAGCCCTGCATCTTAGCTTGAGGTCACCCACCAGGATGATTATGTAATTCTCAATATTTGCCAAGATATTAATTGTTGAAAATAATCAAACATGTGAACAGTTTTGTCCCCTCTATTTTTTTCATCAAAAAAAAATAGTATATATTAGTATTTGGTATAGCCTCCATTTGCCCTCATCATAGCCTGCACCCTCCTAGGCATACTCTTAATTAACTTCTGACATACCTCAGGCTCTATCTTATTCCATTCCACCTGAACCCTCTTCCACAACTCATGCACTCCATTAGGGGGGTTTTCATAGTCAGAAAGGCATTTTTTGACAATAGTCCAGAGGTGTTCAATGGGATTCAGATCAGGAGACTAAGCTGACCACTTCATGAGCTCATAACCATGGTCAGAAAACCATTGGGTGGCCTTCTTGCATGTATGCTTGGGGTCATTATCCAGTTAGAAAATAATATTAGTAGAATCTTTACCATAACACTCTAGGCTAGCTGGAAGATATTCATCTAAAATCTGTCTGTACGACTCCCCATCCATCCTCCCATTAATTTTGACACCATATCCAGGTCCTTCCCATAGCATACAACCCCACACCATCACAGAACCTCTACCAAACTTGAGTGTTCCCTCAACCAGCCTATCATTCAAAGGCTCTCCAGCCTTTTTATAGACCCACCTCCTTCCATCTGACCCCAAGTGATTGATTTTGGTCTTATCTGATCAGACAATATGCTTCCAGTCCTCTACAGTCCACTCTAGATGAGCTTCTGCAAACTCCCTCCTTACCTTCCTATGCCTTGCACTAATAAGTGGCTTCTTCTTCACAACTACCTTCATCCCTGCCTTCTTCAGGTGCCTCCTTACAGTTTTTGAGGCCAAGGGATGAATAAAAATGTTTTTGATCACCTGGATGCCTTGGATCACATTCTCAATCTTTCCTTTCCCATGAGATGCATGATATGATGGAGATTGGAGGGGGAAATCTTGGAAGGGTGACCACCAGAGGACTTGGTGATGTCAGGACAGTGTTTTGTGCAAATATTAGAGATGAAACCAACACAGACGCTAAGGTAGGAAGAGATATAATGGCCAGAATGCCCATATTTAAGCAGTTGGATGATAGAGTCAACTTTGGCAGCAGAGAGGAACTTCATGGTTGAAAACAAGGAGGTATTTGGTGTTGTTTGGATAGAAAAAAAACCTTAATTATGATCATGTGATATCATGTGTCATGACATGTGATTTTGAGCTCTGTATTTATTATTTTTGGTGAAAAAAATGGAGGGGACAAAACTGTTTACATGTTTGATTATTTTAAATAATTAATATCTTGGCAAATATTGAGAATTACATAATCATTTTGGTGAGTACCCTCAAGCTAAGATGCAGGGCTATTATGATAAATTATATCAGATTTTGTGCTTATGTGATAATTGCATTATTTGCTACACAATCAAAGTGTTCATAACATGTGAACAGTTTTGTCCCCTACTGTAATTTTGATTTAGCCTCTGCACATACATTTCTGAATTTGGGCTTTATTTATTGCAGGGTTTGCCATCCGGTTTTCCACCAGTTCTTCCTTTAACCTCCATAATCATTCCTCAGCATCCATACTAGAGGTAGGGTTTGTGGGGATATCCGTGGCTATGGCCATAGAGGAGGGGGAGTCCAGAGTTAGATATGTCCAGGAGTTGGTACTCTCCAAATCACTCCCATTGAGTCCAAAGCTACCTATGACTGTACCGCAATGCAGCTCCCAGTCCTTTTAGGAGAGACTTTCCTGCTGTATGGGTAACCCTCCAGACTTCTCCAGAGTTATCTCATGGAGAGGGCTAGGCAGAGGGAATCCAAAGTTTAATTATAGTTACTACCTAAATATATGCGGGGCTCTCACCTAGGCAGGGGAGATCCAAAGAGAAAAGTCTAAGGACTCTGCTGCTGGTGAACCTCTCTTATATACTTTATGTAAGTGGTCTGTGCACTAGCTTACAAATCTATACATTGCAGTCTGTAGAGCCAACCTCCTGGTACTAGGTCTGGAGCTTGCGCCCTTATTCTGGGTTCTAATCATATGCTAAACTCATTCCGGTTTCTCACTTGGTAGTTCCTAAATTCCTGACCTTCAGAGTACTGTCAGTGTATGGATTTATCTGTTGCTCATACAGGAGGTCATGGATATCACAGATATAATGGACACCATAGAGATGGTGTGGATGGTAATGTAGACGATGGTGTGGATGATGGATATCTTAGGAGTTTAGCGGATAATGGAGCCTGTGGATGTTGCCTGGTTATGAAGGTTGAGGTATTCCTCTCCAGTCCTTGGACCCTTGTATCTTGGAATCAGAGCGGAGTTTGAAATAGGGCTTCGGATTCAGATTTAGGATTCGGAAAGGGTTGTCCCCTGACAGGCGATATAGGAACTTGGTTGTCAGGTAGAGGTGACCCCAGAATGCAATGTGATAGCTGATGCAACTATTGGCAACTTGAGCATCCATAAAGAAGAGAACTATAGACATGTGTGTTTTAGTTTGCTGATTTTTCCATGGGAAGGAGAGAAATTAAATCTGTTGGAGTGTCGAGGGGTGAGTGATAATGTGGTCATTCTGGTTAATCAGAGAGATAACATTGCAGCTGTCTTGTGAGGTATCAAATGTAATGAGAATACCATGAACGATGACTGGGAAAGTCTTTTGGGCAACAGAGAGCTGATCAGAGAGTTTAGGGAGCCAGCGGTGTGCTATGAAGGCAAGATATATTCATTCAGCTTCACTGCAAGTAGTGAGCCAAATATCCCCACTCCAGTGGTGACCTGCAGCATGGATTCACAGTGGGATGCTCTCTATGTCCTCATTCCCCCCTGCATCTGGTGTGTATGATCTTGTTTCAAACCAGCAATCAGCATCTTCAATGACTCTGGCAATTTCCTCTCCTAGCTTCTTGTCAGACAGGCCTGAAGCACCAGATTGTTGCGATCAGATTGTACAAGTGTGAGGTCAAATTGTATATTGCAGAATGGTGTTTTAGGGTCAGGAGTTGACTGTCGGGCTGGAAGAGTGGGTGAGGTAAGGATGGCTACATAGGTGCATTTCCCAGTGGGTTACATGTGTTTGGAAGGCCTAAGTGGGTGGAGATAGCATCCAGATATTTATATACTTTGGTTAATTGTAGGTTGTGTGAATCTATGAGCATCGATCAGGCTGTAGAAATGAGATCGTGGCTTTGGTGCAGGGCATTAAGAGAGATTGTCACTGTTTTAGCAGTCTTGGCCTTAGGGAGAGTGATTCCATATATCAGAGTACTAAGTTGTTCAAGTATGGTAGCTAATGAAGCTGCAGTAGGCTGTCCTGGGAGTTCAATGGGCAGCGGCAGTGGTGGTTGGACCATAGGAGCCATCTGAATATCCTGTTTGATTGTCTAATCCCACATACTATTCATATCTCTAATAATGTCTTACAAAATAAGACATTATACATACAGAGCTCTATGGAGTAGTATTGGCAATCTGATAACTTACTAGGGCTCTGAAATCAACTTTTATAGATACACATGTCTTCACTTAAGGAGTCAACCTGAAAGGTTACCCATGTGGACTAGATGGTGTTGTGGTTAATGCCATAGCTATATACGCTATAGCCCTGGGTTCAAACCCCAGTCTGGTCATTCTTTTCACCTTAACATATCCACCAATCAACCTATCATCTCTCCAATTAGCATAGTCAGCATCGACAAATATTTGTAGCTCTAGTCTGGTTTCTTTCCTAAAAATAATTTTACTATCCCATGTGCCTTTAAGGTAACACAATATGTGCTTGCAGTCCAGTGCTCTGGGCCAAAGGAATTTGTGAACTGGCTTAAGTGTTGAATAGCAAAACCTATATTGGGCCTGGTTTCTAGGGCTGCATACATAAGTGACCCTATTGCCTTGGCATATGGAGCATTGATCTTGGGTTCATTTGTAGGTGTGATCAGGACATTAAGCTTGACCGATGTGTTGAGTGGGGTAGATACTGAATTGGCATCTTGCATTTGGAATCAGGCAAGTATTATATTGATGTATGGTCCTTGTGAAATCTTTAGTGTTCTTTCCTTGCAATTCCTCTCCACTCTTAATCCCAAAATTTTCTCTTCATCTTACCCAAGTCTGTCATTGTACATTTCCCCTTCAACTCTCCCTTAATTGTCACCCCTTCCACTGAGTTTTCAAAGAGTCCCAAATCATCGATGTAGACTGAAATAACTTCAATGGTTGATTTAGTTTTCCTGATATAGACACATTTGTCTACCAAGCTTTGAATGTAACCAAGACTGAGGAGTGTGTTATAGAGCCATTGGTGGCACAACCTGCTTGTTTGAGTCTATAGAGTGCCTTGTGTAATTTTAGAACTCATCCTGATCTATCATTGAATCCTTCCGGCTGCTACATGTAGATTTCCTCTTCTAAGTTTGAGTTGAGATATGCTCCTTTTACATCCATCATTTCAATCTCCCAGTCAAGAGAGTTTGCAATGGCCAATTGGAGATATAGTGAGTCAAATTTCACAACAGGCGATGTCATAATAATCCATACCTAGTCATTGCATGAATCCTTGGGCTACCACACAGGCTTTTCCTTTTTCAAACTCTCCATCTGGTTTTATTTTAATAGCAAACACCCAGCGGTATTCAATGATGTTCCTGTGTGGGGGTAATTGTACCAGTTCCCAGGTGCCAATTTCATGGTACTAGTCTATGTCAGTACGCATGGCTTCTTCCCAAATTGGTGCATCTAATTGGGAGGTTGCTTCTTTGTAGGAGTTTGGTTCTGTAATCAGCTCATGGCTGATGAATTCCTAGTTGGTTGGATTGTTAAGTTCCCAGTAATTAGGTTGGTTGGTTATTTTGGTGCTATGGCAAATCTCAGCGATAGGCATATCTCTGACCGATGGGTTTACTGATGCTTTTGGGGTCGTTACTTCTCCATCTGTCCTTGCCATTCCCCCATCTATTCCTTCTTGCTGTTGCTTGCTTGTCACAGTCTCCCCCTTCAGTACAGCCTCTTTCTCCATCTGGGATTGGGTGTAATGTAGTGTTCATAAGATCAAATGTGATATTTCTAGAGATTTGAACATGTTTGGTTTTGTTGTTATAGTACTGCTAAGCCTTGGCATGATCAGCAATTCCAACAAAGATATTATCTTCTGATTTGGGGTCGAGTTTTTATCAGCATTGGTCTGACACCATTACCCAGCACTTCGTTCCAAATTCTTCTAATTATGATACATCTGGTTTGTTACTGAAAAAAACTTGGTATGGTGTTGTCTCTATACCAAGTGCCTGGGTCAGCGATCTATTCTTGATATAGCAAGCATATGCTACTGCTTCAGGCCACAGGGTTTTATGTAAGTTCTTGGCAAAGAGCATTGCACATGCATATTCAAGGAGTGTCCAGTTCAGTTGTTCTGCAATACCATTTTGGCCAGATGAATATGAGGCAGTGGATTCTATAATGATACCATGTTTGTGTCAAGTACACATACTGAGTATCTGGTAACTCGGCAGTGCTAACCAAGTGATCAGTCAATGTCTATGCACAAGTGACCAAAACTGGATACAAGTCACTTGATACATCGGCCTTGGCTTGGCACACTCACCATCTACATTCCTGTCCTTCATCTACTCTTCCCCATTTATTATCCATTAATCCCCACCCCTTTCATTCCTTATTTCTAGGCCTGCTCCACCTCAGAACATTTCTTCATTGTTTTATCCTCAGCCATGACCCTATTGTTTTATAGTTGGTCACCTTTTATTATCTTACTCTTGGCCACACTTCTATTATCATATTTTCATTGTTCTATTTTCATTTACATTCCCTTATTCCATTTTTGATCACTGTGGACAATACTTCCACATGGTCTCCATACCTTATTGTTCTCCATCCCTTATGCCATCCTGACTCGACATCTCACTTCTTAACCTATATATGTAAGTAGTGCATGTATGTAGATGGTTCTGCATTCTGGATATTAACTTGGTGTAAGCCTCCTTGTCTTCTCTCCCCCTATCTGAAGTCCTTACTCAGGCCAGCACCCTTGGCACCCTTGGCACCCTCCCAGGTACTTCTTCGGTCTGAAATCAGTGGCATGCATAGAAAGTAGGGTGCAATGCATGAGTATATTGAATCCAAGCCACCCTAATTGGTCTCCAGGACTTGACTGATTCCTGCCAACATCATAAAGCCAGCACTATTGCAATAGTGCTCGGCCCACGCACGGTCGGCATTACTGATACCTGACTGTTTGGCACAAAAATCTTTGAAAGGCCTGTTAATATATTCTCTACCATTGTCAGAGTGGAATCACTTTATTTTGTTACCACTCTGAGTCTTGATAAAACTCTTGAATTCTTCAAAGTGTTTCAAGGCCTTGTCTTTCATGTTTTGAAAACAGAGTACCAAATATCTGTATTTGGCATCTGTGAAAGAATAAAAATATCATTCATGGGATGGGCCTTCGATCTGTGCTAGTTCCCAAATATTGGATACAATTAGATCACCAATCTGCTCTACCCTCTCCTTGGCTTGCTTTGGGAGTGGGTCCACATGTCATTTCTCTTGAATGCAGGCTGTGCATTGACTTGGTTCCTGTGATTCATTGATGTCTAAACCAGTTACCAGATTATTGTTTTTAATGGTTTTGATTGTCCAGATATTCACGTGTCCAAGGATGCAGTGCCATTTATCCCAGGTCTGTGCTCTGGCTACTGCAACAAAGTCTCCTCTTTCTTGACTTTCTGGCTTCTGTTTGCATTGCATTTGGTACATCTGCCAAATTTTTCTCTCAACTCCAAATGTAATACCGGTCTTGGATTTGAATTCAACACCTGTGGCCATGAAAAGTGCTGAGTGCCCTTGATCCATAAGATGCCCTATACTGATTAGGTTATTTGTGCATTAGGTGCATATTCCACATCATGTAATTTGATCATATGGGTGGTATTGCCAACTTTGAATTCCACATTAATGGTTCCATGCCCATGGGTCTAGAGTACAGCAACTGGTGTGATTCTTTCAATCGTTGATGGGTCCTCCAAGTAAGTTGAGAAATCATTTCTATTTTGGCTAATGTGTGTTGTTGCAGCAGAATCTGCAAGCCAATCAGAGACTGAGATAAATATTAGGGCCATGTTGTTAATGTTTGATATAAATGCAAATCCAGTGTCCACAGCCTGCTTGACTGAGTCAGTAGTGGTTGATTTGAACCACTTTGGTGCTTGTCCTTCCTTGCAGCCACCCTTGGCCCAGTAATCTTTTATATAGTGCCCTTTCTTTCCACAGTTATGGCACTTCCCTCATGTGGCACCTGAGTTGCCTAACTGTGCCTTCAATGCCATTTGCCAAGCCGACCCTTCATGCCATGCCCGATCTTCATCTAGGATCCTGGCTATTAGGACATCCGATGAGATTGCAACTCCACCAGCATTAACTGCGGTGATAAACGTGGACCAAGAATCTGGAAGTGAGGTGAGTAATGTGTTTGCGAGATCGGTATCTGTGACTAATTGTCCTCAAGCATTCAATTCTTGTTTGAGTCCTTGGAGTTTTCAAATATGCTCCTCCATATTGGCTCCATCCTCAGCAAAGGTTCGGAAGCAGTTGTGACAGAGGTTGAATATTCCAACCGCTCCTTTTGACTCGAATATACCCTGTGATCTGACCCAAATTGAGTTACTTGTCATATTTGGATCAATGTAAACCAGGTGTTCATCAGAGATACGAAAACATATTTCTTTCCTCGCCTTCTTGTCCTTCCTTTTCTAATCTGCGATTGCCTGTCTCTCTATTGCCATAACATTCTTTGGTTCCACTGGTTTGGGTTCTATTTCCGTACCAATGGTGATCTCCCAGAGGTCTTGGTCGTCCAAGATCAATTCAAGGCAACGGCGACACACGGCATAGTTGTCCTCATTCAGTGGATCGATCTTGTGCGAGTTATTGGTACTGGCAATAGACATTGTTGGTCGGTTGTTACAGATGGAAATTCAAGTTTTTTGAATATAGCAATTTGTCTTTTTGGAAGATTTAGTTATGGCTGGGGCCCATAACCTGTTGGTCGAAGATAGAATAAAAGTTGTTATATTATTCTTCCTTGATTGGAATCGTCGCTATATATATTAAATTAAATATTCCTCAATTACTAATATCAAGGTTGCGGTTTATCGGAGGTGTGAGTAATCCAAGATAAGAATCCTCGACTGTCCAGTTATAGTCTATCCGGCACAGTTAACTTCCTCTATTGCACCGAAGTGCTGTGCCACTTATCTAACTCTCAACAGTAATAACTCAGCCGCCGTACAATATTCAATGGGGAACTTGTATGTGCCCATGATATGTGTTGTTGGAGTAAAAATTATGTGGGGTGCTTTGAAAACATAAGTAGTATCAGCGCTAACCCTGGGTGAATTTCCCACATTGACGTTCGGTGCTGCCATTTCC
The DNA here is from genome assembly GCA_003314385.1 of Gomphus sp. MG54. Classification (NCBI taxonomy): domain Eukaryota; kingdom Fungi; phylum Basidiomycota; class Agaricomycetes; order Gomphales; family Gomphaceae; genus Gomphus; species Gomphus sp. MG54. Next base: position 651 of record QLPG01029251.1, on the reverse strand, counting down.
TTCCACGTCTGTCTTTCTACCACCTTATCACCTCACGCCATCGACTTCAGTATCCAGTACAACATCATTGTGTCATGCACCTGAATCCACACACCATGTCATCTCCTGAAGGCATAAACCTCGACTGGAAACAGGTTGTTATTAGTGAGCTTAATCGTTGAACAACGAGTGAAACCCAAATGGCTGAGAGAAATATTATTTCTGGTGGCAGATGGCCCTGTGAATATGCCGATGACTGTTTGTGAGTGCGGTGACTGCTTTTAACTGATAATTGAATCCTCATATTATTTTAGACTACCCTCATGACCTTTTGGGACTTCTCAAACCCGCTGAGCGAGCATCTTACGACACACGCTATGCCTCCGATGGCGACCAACCCTACGGTTGCATGGAGGACACGCGCGTGCAAATACTGGCGGATCTGGAGGCCTGGGCACACAATCCTTCAACACCAAAGGTCTATTGGCTCAACGGCCCTCTCGGTACAGGAAAAACGAGTATCGCTCACACTTTTTGCAAGCGTCTAGATGCACAGAAAAAGTTTGGAGGCAGCTTCTTCTGCTCTCGCTCAGGATTAATGGATGCACGCCGCATCATCCCCACACTCGCCTCAATGCTTGCACAAACCAACACAAAAATCCGATCGGCGAT
>QLPG01029229.1:0-14482 GCA_003314385.1 Gomphus sp. MG54 | reverse complement strand
TCATAGAGATTGGAAGTGTTATTAACTTAACACCACAGTCTTGACAGGTTCCAAAACAACCCCCTATCCACTCCTTTACCCATTTCCCCCGAACAACATGACGGCCACTCATTGTCCTGGCCATTGCCATTGTTTTATCTTAGGCCATCCTCTATTGTTCTATTCCCGCCTACCATTTCATTATCTTATTTTCAGCCATACTCTATTATTTTAATACCGCTTACATGGCTTATTCTATTTCTGATCACTGTGGACAATGCCTCCATGTGGTTGCCTTATACCTTATTGTCTCCATTCCTTACGCCACCCTGTTCCACATCTTGCTTCTTAACTATAAAAGTAGCAGGATGTATGTAGATAGTTCTTCACTCAGAATATCAATTGATTCACACCCCTTTGTCCGCTCTCTACTTCTAAAGTCCTTTGCTCAAGCTGACCCCCTTGGCATCCTCTCAAGGCTCCTCTCGCTATCCAAATTAGTGGCACACACGGAACAGCAGGGCGCAATGCAAGAGCACGTTGAAGCCTAGCCACCCCGTAACAGTTTGCAGGACTTAACCAATATCTCGGCATCACCGAATCTTGACAGAGGAGGTAAACCAAGTTGATATTCAGAGTGAGGAACTATCCATCCGCTACTTATATAGGTTAAGAAGCAAGATGTGGAACAGGGTGGCATAAGGAATGCAGAACAATAAGGTATGAAGAATCATGTGGATGTATTGTCAACAGTGAAAAAGAATAGAATAAGAAATGTAAGCAAGAATAGAATAATGAAATATACCTGAGAATGAGATAATGTGAGAGTGGATGAGAATAGAACAATAGAAAATGGCCAAAGATAAAACAATAGGGCCATGTACATACCTCCTTATTCTGGGTATCAACTAGGCTTAGGCCCTTCTACCTTCTTCTCCTCTGTTAAATCCTCTACTTGGGCTGGCATCCTCTCTATCCTCCCGAGTATTCCATCTGTTGCAAATCAGTGGCATGCACAGAGAGTAGGGTGCAATGCATGAGCATGTTGAAGCAAAAGCCACTACTTCCAGCCTGTAGGACTTGGCTGTTCCCATCCGACACCTTGGCATTCCTGAAGCTTGACAGTGATCCAGATAATGTACTGAGTGTACTGAGCCAAGACCGTGTACTTAGTGAGGGATGATATGGGTAAGGGTTGGTCAGTCGGTATTGCTGAGTGAACTGGAGCTCGGTATCATGGACTTGACAGGATTATAAGATCTTGTACATTCAGTAGTCCATTCTTCAGTCAGAATATCAACTAATATTTCAACTAAATTTCTTCTATTCATATCAGTCTTCATTTCCATTCTTGCCTTTATGAAATTAGGGTCCAGTGTAGTCTGGTGGGTGCAACACACAAGTTGAAGCTGTACCCTATTCAGAACCTCGCCATTGCTATGCCTTTGAAAGATATTACTTTGAATTACAACTATGTGATTTCTTTAAATCATCACAGTCAGTTATGAAGTTGACATTGTGTTCATATTCCTAAACACTAGTATATTACAATTTTAATTTTCTAATTAAATTGACCTACCTTTAAATTTTAAAAATATGTTCATGAACATGAACAAAAACATCCTTCACATCACAAGATACAGTTTTTGCCAAAGGTATATAGCAGTTCAGCCTGCCTGTCTTTATAAGCAAACCGAAATCCCAATCATTAACAACTTGAAAAGGGCCTTTACTTTCAGCAACCCAGCAGACAAATTCAGCTCTCGGCATTGGATTTATTAGGATCCACTACGCCATCATCCCTAACTATTCAATCCAGCTGGATTCAGCCTAACTCAGGCCCATTCACCATTTCAGCCATACACTCCATCAGCCTTCAATTTAGTGTACATCACATATTCAGCCTATTTGTTAAATCCCCATGTCGGTGCTTAGCTAGAGACTTCCAGAAGGATTTCCAGAGGTTCCAAATGATTTATGAGGGGGGGTTCATACTTCAGAGGTGGAGGGACTAGAGGTTGCAGGTTCACGGTCAGAATCAGAAAGGGGTGAAAAGACAGGAAGTGCTGGGGGGTCTAAGACTGTTCACAGTATAGGGTGGTTTGAGTGGTTTGAGGTTACAGGGACTTGGCTTCAACTTATGTGTTGCATCCTCCTCGATTGTCTGTCCCTAATTTTAGAAAGTTAGAGAGTTTACCGGAACTGAATCGGAAACTACGATGCATAATTAAGTCAATATTTGTACTGGCAAATAGTCCAGTTGACTAGTGTCTTATATACATGTATCTAGTCTTTGTACTATCTTTGCCAAGTAAAAACAAGGGGGGAAGAGAGTACAAGGAGCAATACAGAACAAAAAACAAGGGAGTGAGGTACACGATGATCCTGCGCATTGTTTATTAAAGGAGCGGAACCTTGGCTTTGGAATCTTCAGAGGTTCGGGAACTTAGGACCTGGGGTTGATTACAACGGAATTTGGAAAGCGGTTGTTCAGGCTTTGGGTGGTCAGAAAGCTCTCGGAAACAGTGAGGGTGGTTGTGGATATTAATGTGGGTTTATTGGTGGCATGGGCCATAACACTATTCCATCTTGGCATCATATGCAACACTCGATTAGGCTCCAGTTATTATGTCCATCCTCCACATGCTCATACATCTGTTTTCAGTATTTCTATTGTCTACTTTGCCATTATAACTTATAATATTTCCTGATATGTTCAGCTTGCCTTATTGGCAATTCTATTCTGTTATTTCTATTTGTGATATCTGATCTATTACTACATTCCTTATAGGATAACTCCATTAGATATCAAGATGATACATCATAGTGCTCTGTCATGGAGGAGATCAAGATTGGGATATAGTATTCTACTCTCTGTTAGGTATCGGTAATGCCGATAGTGTAGACAGGAGTTGGCCAAGTCCTGCAGACCAATTAAGGTGGCTAGGCTTCAATGTACTCATGTGTTGCACCCTGCTGTTCTGTGCATGACACTAATTTGGACAGAAGAAAGACCTGTGAGAGTGCCAAGAGTGTCATCCCAAGTAAGGGACTTCAGACAGGAGAAGGGAGGACAAGAAGACATAAACCAAGTCAATATTCAGAGTGAAGAACTATCTACATACATTCACTACTTATATATATTAAAAAGCAAGATGTGGAACAAGGTGATATAAAGAATGCAGAACAATAAGGTATGAAGAATCATGTGGAGGTAGTATCCACAAGGATCAAGAATAGAATAAGGAATGTGGATGAGAATAGAACAATGAAAATAAGATGATAGAAATGTAGCCAAGAATAGAATAATAGAGAGTGACCAAATATAAGACAATAGGGTCATGGCCAAAGATAAAACAATGGTAAAATGTCCCAAGGTGAAATGGGCTGAGAAATAGAGAATAAGCAGGGAGGGGATTAATATATGATGAGTGGGGAAGAGTGGATAAGGAATAGGGATGAGGAATGTGGAGGATGAATGAGACCGACGTACCAAGTAACATATGTGTGGATTGGTCACTTGTACGTAGAACTAGACTGATCATTCAGTTGCCACTGCTCAATTACCGGGTGCTTGGTATGTGCACTTGATACTTTCACACATTCAATCTTTTGCTTTCTCATCTATTATAGGAATTCATTCAACTCCTCATAGATAAGCAAGTAGTATAAGATCTTGTACATTCAGTAGTCTGCTCTTCAGTCAGAATATCAACTAAGATTCCCCCATTTACTTCCATCTTGAATTCTGTCTCATTATTACATCCTCCAAAATTAGAGCTCAGTGAGGCCCAGTAGGTGGAACACACAAGTTGAAGCCCTCCCTAATTCCAAACCTTACCATTGTCAAGCCCCGGATACCAAGCTCTGGTTCACTCGGTAGTACCGACCGAACAACCCTTGCCTTTTAGTCCCACACACCAGTGACAAGGCATCCCTCGCCAGTACATGGCCTCAGTCCAGTACATTTGGCTCATCGTTTGGTTTACTTTCCTCATCCTGTCCCCTCTATCCTTTGTCATTCCTTCATTCCCTATCCTTCCCCTTGTCTGTTTACCTTTGGGACATTCACTCCTTGTTGCCACTCGGCAGTGGCCCTATTGTTTTATGTTTGGCCACTCCCATTGTTCTATTCTCACTCACTCTCTTGTCCCCGGCCATACTTTATTGTTCTATTGTTGTCCACATTCCTTGTTCTATTCCTGATCATTGTGGACAATACCTCCACATGTTTCTTCATACCTTATTGTTCTCCATTCCTTGTGCCACTCTGTTCCACATCTCACTTATTAGCCTATATAAGTAGCCAATGTATGTAGATGGTTCTTTGTTCTGGAAATCAACTAGGTTTACGCCTTCTTGTCCTCCCTTCTTCTGTCCCAAGTCCTTTACCTGGGCCGACATTCTCGGCACTCTCCCGGGTATCCCTCTGTCCCAAATTGGTGGCATGCATGGGAAGTAGGGCGCAACGCATGAGCACGTTGAAGCCATGCCACTACTTCTAGCCTGCAGGACTTGGCCTTTACCCATCCGACCCCTTCGGCTCTCCCGAGGCCTGTCAGTATGTACGGTGCCTGACAACCATAATTACTATATTAGGAGATAATTCATTAGGAATTATGCTATGTCATCCTATTTCACATCCTAACAGGATCAGACATTAAGGTAGAAGACTAATGGTTTCCACTAAGGTCACATGATGTGATGGTCACAGGCACAGGCACAAAATTTTGGTCATCAAGTAAAAATTGTATATTTTGCTACAGAGGATGGTGATTTTTTTAGACATAATGATTCAGCTACACTATATAATATCAGCCTTGTCTATCTCAGCTAAAATAGTATCTGGCATGTTGTGAGATCCTTGTGTAAAATTGTGGATATGACACTTGAGTCACGTGACCTTAGCAGAATCCATATGTCCTCTACCTCACCTGTGAGAATGTCTTTCTATATATGGAATATTTCCTTATATATGTGATTATGTCAGTGAAAAAATCTTGTGACCAAAAAAATTTTAACAGTGTCAGACTGCTTAAAAATGTGATTATGAATTTTGGGAAGATGTTTGAAAGTTTGGATATCCTACATTTGCAATAGTGATTTTTTTTAAAAAGTAAAACTAGGACTCTGTACATATAGTTTTATGCCATTGATCTGTGGTCTGTCAAGCTTTGGGAGTGCTGAGATGTTGGATGGGGAACGGCCAAGTCTTGCAGGCCGTAAGTAGTGGCTTCAATGTACTCATGCATTGTGCCCTACTCTCTGTGTGTGCCACTTATTTGCAACAGACAGGATACTTGGGAGGACGCCAATGATGCCAGCCTGAGTAAAGGACTTAACAGAGGAGGAGAAGGTAGGAGGGCATAAGCCTAGTCGATACCCAGAATGAGGAAATATGTACATACATGCCCTACTTATATAGGTTTTAAAAGTGACATGTGGAATAAGGAATGTGGGACAATAAGGTATGCAGAGCATATGGGTATTGTCCACAATGAGTAAAATTAGAATGAAGGAATGCAAACGGGAATAGAACAATAAAAGATAGAATAATAGGAATGTGGCCAGGGATAGCATAATAAGGAGTGCCCGACTATAAAACAATGGTTGCGACTGAGGATAAAACAAGGACAGGAAGTCCTGAGGTGAGGTGGATCAAGGAATGAAGAGTAGGCATGGTGGGATTAATGGATGGTGAGTAGCATAGAGTATGTGAGGGGTAATGGATGAGAAATGTAAGTGGTAGATATACCAAGCCAAAACCAGCATACCAAGTGACGTGCATGTTGTGTGGACACTTGTATGTGGACATAGGATGACTGCTCAGTCAGCACTGCCAAATTACCAGGGTCTTGGTACATGTATTTGACAGGTCTCAGAATCATTTTTTTGTTGATGTTGCCAGATCCTTGCGCAAAATGGTGGATTTAACATTTGAGTCACGTGACCTTAGTGGAAACTGGTTGTCTTCTACCTTATTAGGGTTTTAAATGTAATATACTAGCAGTGACTCTATCTTTGTGTGCTGACAATGACTATAGGTTACCTTTTCTTTCAAGCACATTCAAAGGCTGATGTTATTGATCTGAACCGAAGAAGAAACTATCTCTCAAGACAGCTCACATCCAGAGTCCTCAGATTCAGCAACCACAAGTTGGGAAGTTGAAGTCTCCAGTATAAATGTCCGAAGACTCTCCTTCGATGAAGTACCATGCGTCTCCCCTGGAAATTGGACACTTTTTAGCGACGAGGAGATATGTTCTTGTGCTGCTTGTATCGTCGTTTCCTCAGCCAAGTTCAGAGGGGCTGTTTCCCCTTGACGCTCTCCATGCTGTCGCTCTGCTTCATCCATTCTAAGCACACTAACAAAGTCTTGGACAGCAATTTCCCCAGTTCTGAAGACTGGTTCATTGGTGGTCAGAACCCTCTGTTGTCTGGTCAGTTGCACTGATGATTGATGAAGCTCTTCTCTCCAACTTCGCAAACTGATTTTGTCTGTTGTAAACTCCCAAGCGTTTCGTCCATTGGTAAGTCTTGTACCATCAAGATCCTCCCTTCCTACCAAAACATCAGAGTGGTTGGCGGCCTCATTGAGAGTTAAGCCATTGGTCGATTGTCCACCCTTCAGTTGGAAGGAGGCCTGCAGGGTCTGTTGAGCTGATAATTGGGTAATCTGATACATCGATGAGCGGATGTTCTGCTGTGTGGACGAGTCATGTATCAACTGTTAGAAAATAAAATCGGTGACATAAATAAATAACTGGACTCAATATCAACAGGCACAAAGGCCATCACATGCAGGACACAATACGCGACATAAACTCGAGTCACGCCACAAAATAAACCGGCACGCCATTACTATGGTCGTGGGGGGGCTGAAACCACCTAGAATTACTTTAGAATACTAACTAAACTACTTATACAATGTTAAAGAGGGAAAACTATACTACGAATGATGTCACAAATGATTCACGGTGACAAGAGTCACACGAGTGACATGAGAACGCGCACATTAAAGATACGCCCAAGAAATAAAGAAAAACGATGAAAATAAACAAAATAAATCACTTTTAAATCCCAACATCAACATGGTCTCTCCTTTATCGGTCACGCCAGGAGTTTTCCCCGTGATCTGACCACTATATAGACCAGCGGATTCGGTGAGGTTACTGCCCGATTCTCCGATCTTTGATTCTGGTAAAGAGTTTGTGATCAATTTGGGAAAATGATAGATAATTTCTGGTTCTTCATAAATCTCACAAGAAAAGATATTGTGCACAGTGGTACCAGAGGACTCAGAGATGAGCATTTCGTCCCTGTCCACTTTCTGGTCGGTGAAGCCAATAACCTCTGAAACCTATCCCTGCATACTCTCTTGCACAGTCGATACGCTCTCCTTAACCAAGAATTTCTTATGTCAGAACTGTTCGTTATCGACTGGCAGAAACTGGGAAATTGGCACCATGACAGACGAGGACTGCTGAACGACGGTGTTGGGAATCTCAATCGACGAGGAATCATATACTTCCGCCAACTCTCTTTCATTTTGCTTGCTCGAGGACTGAACTACCGTCGGCACACTGTACTTTGATGAGGAATCATGCACCCCTGCCGACTCGGTCGCCATTTGCGTATTCAATGTCTGCTGTACGACCGGCTCCACACCAACTTTCAACAAGAAATCCTTCAACGAGGAATCATACACCTCTGCTGACTCTGTCGCCGATTGTGTGCTTGAGGACGCCGTCTCCAAACTGTCCGACGACGAGGAATCATAAACCCCCGCAGAATCTGTCGCTGTTTGGATGCACGAGGTCTGCTGAATCGCCGTCTCTACATTGTCCTTCAACGAGGATTCATTCATCGCTGGTGAATCTGTCGCCTGGACCAGAGTCTTGACACTATCCGACGACGAAGAACCATAAACTACCGAATCTGTCGCCGTTTGCGTGCGTGAGGTCTGCTGAATCAACGTCTCCACACTGTCCTTCAACGAGGAATCATACACCTCTTTTGAATCTGTGGCCGTTTGCGTGCTTAAAGACTGCTGAACCACAGTCTTCACATTGTCCAACGACAAAGAATCATACACCTCCCCCGACTCATTCGCCATTTGCGTGGCTGAGGTCTGCTGAACCACCTGCTCCCCACCGTTCTTCAAAGAGGAATAATACACCTCTACTGACTCTGTCGCCGGTTGCGTACATGAGGAGTGCCGAACCACCGTCTCCACACTGTCCGACGAGGGGGAACCATAAACCATTGCCGAATCTACCGCCATTTTCATGCCTGAGGTCTGCTGAACCACCACCCCCACCCTGTCCTTCAACGAGAAATCAAACACCTCTGCTGACTCTGTCGCTGTGTGCGTGTTTAAAGACTGCTGAACCATCGTCTCCACACCATCCTTCAACGAAGAATCATACACCTCTACTGACTCCTTCGCCGTTTGCGTGCACAAGGTCTGCTGAACCACCCTCACTGAACTGTCCTTCCACGAGCAATCATAGACCTCTGCTAACTGATTTGATTTTTGGGTCCTTGGGGATTGCTGGAGCACCCTCGTTACACTATTCTTCGATCAGGACTCATACACCTCTGCTGACTCTGTCGCCGTCCGTGTGGTTGAAGTTTGCTGAACAACCTCCACATCCTTCATCCACGAATAATCATAAACCTCTGTCGACTCTGTCGCCGTTTAAATGCTAGAGCTCTGCTGAAACAATCTATCTGCACTAGCTCTGGACGAAGAATCATATGTCTCTGCCGACTCTGTCTCGTTTTGGGTGCTCGAGGTATGTTGAACCACCGTCTCTTCATTGTCTGACGATGAAGAATTATACACCTCTGCTGACTCGGTCGCCGTTTACGTGTCCGGGGTCTGCTGAACCACCGTCTCCACGCTGTCATTCAACAAGGAATCATACACCTCTGCTGACTCTGTGGCCGTTTGTGTACTTGATGGCTTCTGAATCACGTTCTCCACACTCTCCGTCGAGGAATAATCATATCCTTTTGCCGATTGTGTGGCCGTTTGCGTTCTTGAGGACTGCTGAATCAACGTCTCCACACTCTCCTTCGACGAAGAATCATACACCTTTGTCAACTCTGTCGCCTTTTGCGTGCTAGAGGTCTGCTGAACCACCATCTCCACACCCGCCTTCGGCGAAGAATCATGCACCTCTTTCAAATCTGTCCCCGTTTCGGTGCTGAAGGTCTGCTGAATCACTTCTTTCACATCATCCGTCGACGAATAATTATACACCTCGGCCGACTTTGTCGCCATATGCGAGTCAGAGATCTGCTTAACCACTACCTTCACTTCCTCCCTAGACGACAAATCATACACCCCTGCGGACTCTACTGCCATTTGCGTGCTTGAGGACTGCTGAATCAACGATTCCACACTCTCCTTGAACGAAGAATTATCAACCTCTGCTGACTGTGTTGCTGTTTGGGTCCTGGAGGTCTCCTGAATCACGGCCTTCACTTCCTCCATTAACGAACAATTATACACCCTTGCCGATGCCGTCTGCATGCGTTCAGACGAGGGAGAAGCACTGGCTTGTGTTGCATCTTTCACCTGTATGTCAACGATGCTCAATGCGTTTTTTTCCTGCGCCTTCATTCCCAAGATCCTCCATTGATATTTGGCCTCCTCCCAGATCCCTTCCAGGCACACGAGCATTATCCACAATAGTACTCCCCGTTGTGGTCAGCTGGGTTGGTGACTGATTAATCACTCCTGTGGACTCCTGCACAGCCTCGTTTGTTGTCTATGGGTGAATTATCTCTCTTCCCGTACATATCGTATCGTCAGGACCTAGTAGTTCCCTCCCACCTGATCATCAAACCGGTCAGTGGTCTCTGCGGACGTCACGTGACCATTGGACGATTGTCCATCAGCTGAGGTCTGCACCATCAGTTGCGCTGTCGTTTCGGTGCTCTGCTGCATCGACGCCCGGGAACTCCTCTGTGTCCACGACTCCCTGAGTTTCTGTATGGTCTGCTGAAAAATCTCGTCCGACTCGGACACGGTCTCACCAGGACCATCACGAAGGGTTGTGACATTAGTCTCCGAGCTTCTCGCAGCCTGACTGCCAAATTGACGAACGGAATCGTTGTATATAACGAGAGTGCCTGGCTCTCAGGTCTCCAATGACGCAGCTGAAAGCCGTGTGGGCAGCTGCGTCAATTGGAGAATGTCGTTTGTGGAGTCCTGCACATTCTGTGCCACTACAAACTCATTTACGCTCTCTCTATCTGGAATTACTTCCACATCGGGAGCTTCGCCTGTGACCTGACGTGAGGATTCGGAAGACCATACCAACCCAGTCGATATAACAAGCTCCAGCTGGGATGAAGCCTGGGTGGTCTTCTGGATTGATGAACTACTCCTATTTTCTTGTGTGCAGTCCCGCACAGTCTGAACTTCCGCAGACCCTTGAGCGTTTCTTCCTCCTCTAATTGCCTGTGTAGCCTTGCTATCATATTGACCGTCTAACGTGGCAGTGGGCACACCGTCATCCAATGTCGAGAGATCAAATTCAGCTGCGGTTTGAGTGGTCTTCTGGCTCAACGTGTGGAATTCCTCCGTGGCCTCTTGAACGTTCTCCCAATTTTCAGAGAGCGGACTGTTGACCAATGCGACTAGATCGTCCTTTTTGCCATTGGGCTGAACGACAGTTAAGCCACTGGCACTGGAGCCCTCGTCGGTTGATTTAAGTGTTGTCTGGATTCTCTTCACCGTAGACGACTGGCTAATTTCTTTTGTAGATTCCCGCAGAGTCTCATGCCCTACATACTCCCGAATGGTCACTCCATTCGTAATTATTGCCATTTCACCGGCGCCCTGTTCGTATTGACCCGAGCCCTCGGCAGACGGCACCCAACTCATGGATTCCTCCACAATTAATTGGGTTAATGTTCCTTTAGTATGCTCAATAGACCCTCGACTGCTTCTCTGCCTGGACGTTGATTCATTTATCCTATCACCCATTTGAGGCCTCGGAGCGCGCGTCGGAAGCAGCCTTACATCAGACATATTATCTGAGGTCTGACCTGGTGTTGCCCGCATCGAGTCCTGCCCGACCTCGTCTGTTCGGGACTGCTGACTACCTTGTGGAATAGCAACGTCATGAACGTCCATTTCATCACGGCCACTGGATTCGATGGACATCGCGAGATGATCCAAGTACCCTGTGGTTGATTCGGTTGACCGGGAAAGGCCAAGGTACGTGGACTGGTGAGTAAGAGGTTAATGCGATTCGTGATTGAAGTTCGTGAAAATTTCATACCGTTTGAACAGTGGTGGTTTTTTGCGCGCGCTTTCCTTCGGGAATACTAAGCATAGCAGTAGCATCACGAGCCTCTCGACATCCACGTGGCCCATGTTGACTTAGGGACTCGGAAACTGATCTCCGACTTGTTGATCTATCAATCTCCAATTTCGAAGATTCATTCATTTCATTCTTCAACTCGTCGTAAGATTCATATCCTACAGCCAACATCCAACAGTTCGTCAAAAATTGAGGGTATGGCTGGAGGAACAAAGATTACACAACATACCAGGTAGCTCCTCATCTTCATACAGTGTACCTCGCCGAATTGGGGAGGAAATCACGGGCGAGTCTAGTGACTCGGGGGCGAAACCTCTGCTATTTTTCAGAGGTATATCGCTAGGACCGCCCATGTTGCCATCAGTCCCTTTTATCTCGTCGACTCTTGTAATCTCTGTGATCCTCGTGTCTCCGCCGGTCAGGCTACGATTTCCACCTCTCCCATTAAACCCGCCTCCACCCGGCTGTGGGGGAGTCTGCGATGATGAAGGCGCCGGTTTTTCGGGGAGAACAATTGTCACCTCATTAGAGGATGATCCCGAAAGCGCGGGGGTCCCTGGAAGAAGTTGAGGAGACGATTGCGTAATTACACCTTCTCTAACTCTGCACGAGGACTCGGTTGATCGTTCAATCGTCACGACTGCCTGTCGGCGGGGCGGTCCACCTTTCACGGGCACGACGATGGGCTGGCCTACAGACGTGGGTAAACCTCCGGTCGACGACCTCCGAAATATATCCTCCTCTCGTTGTGAAGAAGACGATTGGTTGATGACTTTCACGCTGCTCACATCTCTGGATCCATTCATCTGCTCCTTGGACCAAAGTTGTATTGTAGACTGGATCGCGACACCAGCGCTCGTACCATGGTTTTGTTGTGGGTGTGTCAGTCGCGTATGTGCATCATTGCTCGAAATCGTAGCTTGCTCCTGGTTCTGTTCCGAGGATGTCTCCCAGGCAACCTTAGCTCTAGCTCTGACACCAAAGCAAGATTACTTTGCGCGGTCGTTCATTCAGAAATTATGTGCTTACAATGCCGATCATTCTTCTCCATTCCCACATTCATATCCGCATCTGCATCCACAACCCTCGCAGTCTCCCCACCCACATTACCCACGTACAACTCACCACTCACCAATTCTATCGACTTCAACTTCGACGTGTGTAGAGCACTTTCCCTACTAGACACTACATCCCTCAACTGCACATGCTTGACTACAGTCTCCAACTCGTCGACCCCAACGTGCAAGGTTCCATCCCTAGACGTGTGGGACCCGTCGAACTTTATCGACGACGACTGGCTCGTCTTGGTGTCTCCCAGCCTGTGGCCACGTGTCTCTATCTGTTTCTGTTCCTGTGTCTCGTTTGACAGATGTGTGTGCACGGATGTTGTCGAAATTTCGATCTGGCTTGAGAGTGTACCCTGCACAACAATACGAACTCCAGATCCCCCCTCTGATTCTCCGGCCCCGGAGTGAAGCGCAACACCACTATGATCCTCCATAGCCGTATGCGTTCGGGAAATAATGCGCTGGTTCCGCTCCTGGTTTTGACTCTGATTCTCAATCTGGCACTGATCCTGATTCTGGATCTGAATTTGTGATTGCTTAACCCGAGATTCCTCAACTGTACCACCGGAATCACCATGACACCTCTCGGACGCGATTTCGGCACCTGTAGTATCAGACGTTATGTTTTTTGTCTGGCTTTGGGTCCGGTTGTGTGTCGAGTGCCGTCCCATGGCTCCTTGCCCAATCGTTTGCATAGTTTTACTAGTATCGTCACTCTGCGATTCAATTCCAACAAACCTGTCCAGATGGCCAGCGCGAGTTCTACCTGAGGCCAAAACGGCATGCAAACCTGATTCCATACCTGCGCCTGAGCTACAGGCTGAACCAGATGAAGGTGTCGTATCAAGAGACCTATATTCGTGCTGAGTTTGTTTATGGTTCTGGCTCTGGCTCTGGTTCTGGTTCTGGCTTTGGCTCTGGATGTGGGTCGGAAGGAATTCCTGTTCACGTGTGGCCTGCGATGTCTCCGAAGACTGGAGTTTTTGTGAACTTTGAGAGGCCAAAACGGCATCAAAACCTGATCCCTTATCTGCGTCTGAGCTACACGCTGAACTAGATGAAGGTGTCGTATTAAGAGACGTAGATTCGGGCTGAGTTTGTTGATGGCTCTGGATGTGTGTTGGAAGGAATACTTGTGCCTGTGTGGCCTGTGATGTCTCCGCAGACTGGAGTTGTTGTGAACTTTGAGCGGCGTGTGGTTGTTGATGGTGGATATTTACATCTTGTCCGCCTATATGATCATCATTTCCCTACGCGACTGGCACTTGCACTTGTAAACTCCGCAGCACCGGCAGCGATGTTCGTACCAGGGAGATGTGTGACATGCATAACCTCACTGTCCCCTTTAGTCGTCTCCGTAGTATTGATGGTATCAAATCCAGGCGCAGCCCCAGTAGTGCTGTGGTGGACTTCAGAGGTGGAACAGGGCCTAGCGAGTTGCTGTGTTAGAAGAGGGTTGGTTTGTGAATGAGAATGCGTGTGGATAAGTCCATCTCCATGGGCTCGAGGAACTTGTGAAAATGGCAGGGTGGGAACTTGGGGATCCTCAAATCCTACATCCGTGTTATACTGGTGGCCACACAGGTGGGAGAACTGAAGATATCCCACAAAACTGCCCTCTTTTATGCCGGAATAGCCAGAAGCACATCCATCTACACCGGGTAAGTGGATCTTGTTTTCCACCGTATACCTCACAATATAATCCCCGCACTCGACATAGTGGTCCAGAACTACATACTATACCACAAGTGCGCGCAGATTAAAAAATAAGCCAAAGCCAGACGTGAGTGATGGATCGATGAGCAACAAACAAGAACATGTACCTCTGTGCCAGGGCTCAGCCCAACATGTATGGTGCGGCCAAAGCGCCCACAGGGTTGGTCTGTCCATTCGAGGGTGCCCTCCCCATAATTATGCGCTTGGAAGTGCGTTCCCGGTACACGAGTTCGCAGCATCCCCGACAGGATTAGATACTCGCCATTTGGCTTGATCTCGACGTCATAAATGGTAGGTGCATCTTCCGCAGCGTACCGCGCGTGCGCTGTGTGTGCAAGTTCCAAATGGACATGCAGCTCGAATATGGCATTGGGGTAT
>QLPG01029101.1:0-10264 GCA_003314385.1 Gomphus sp. MG54 | reverse complement strand
GCCAGCTTGTTCACTGTGGAATGTGTGTCGACTCTGACACTGGTGACAATGTTTCTCCCCCCTCCAGCTCTCTAACAGCTTCCTGCAAGATTACCCTCTTCCTGAGCCACGCTCGTCGCACTCGTTCCTCACATAGAGGTCTAGAATTCTGAAAACATTCTACCCTGACGACACCAAATCGTTTTTGAGCCATTCTCTCAATGTCACACGTAACCCTCAGTTTAAGATGTACTGACAAGAAATTGAAACATTGAGGTGAAACGTCATTTAAGATATGAAATGCCCAGAATACTCCAAGATATCTAAGACAAATCTCAGATGAAAGATTAATGCATTATTTTGCAATGAAACCCATCGATGCTGATAAATTATGTCAGTACTGGGTCTATACCTATGAACACGTATACAAACACTTGCACATGTTCTCCACCTAAGTCCACACACACTCCACAGATAACCAACTTTACTCTTCCACATCAATTTCCTTATTGTCCCTATTCCACTCTAATTCCACCTCACACCAGGATGAAATCAGTAGTATTTTTTCCTCAGTTGCATTCCCGCTTAACGACTGAGCAGCCTGTCTAGCTTACTACAGCAGTTAGTTGACAAGTATGTGGGACTTAGAGTTTCTCTACTTCATTAGATTGAGGATCGCTTTTCCTCTGGGCATCTAAGCAGTCCACGTTTAAATCTGGAATTTGTCACATGTTCAATTGATTTTACCATATTTCATGGTGTTGCCGGATGTTACAGCTGGTCTTTCACCCAATATTAATCATAAAGGGAAAATCGGGAGATGTAACAATAATGGTGTTTCATCCTTTTTTCAATTTATTGGTCTTCTTTCTTTATGCTATCCTCTTCCAACATTTATTTTAATCTACCAGGTTGATATCTAAAAGACGATGAAACAAGTGTTACGCGCAGTTACTTCAATTCAGTCAAAGGCCATGACAAGAATAATAACTCTTCGCATGTGCAATTGACTGGTCCGCTCAGAAACATGCTTAGATTCTGAGCAATACTTAGGATGAAAGGCAGAGACGCGTTATAGCCCCCCAGCAGTACACATAGTTTGAACATTCATAATTTCATGTACTGGGGAAAATGTCAAACGAGTAGTGTGGAGCCATGAGTTTGTCTTTCCAAATAGCTCTTTAGGATTCACTTTAGATATCTTAAAAATTTCATGTAACATCTACGCGATTAACCTCGAGGGCTCATTTTCTTGCCGACATATCTGTAAACTGAGTGTGTGGTTGTGGGAATTTGGACCAGCTATCTGCGCCGACACTCTCTCCAGGTCATGTCGGAGGACTCGTCGCGTACCCGTGACAGCCGCGAGGCGTCTTACGGAGACGATGTATCCTAGAGACTAGAATTCTGTGGGCAGTCGTGCGTCTCGAGAAGCTACTTGCACAGACTGTGGGACTTGACTTGAGCATGGGGGACTCGTCCATGCGCATGCTATACCAGCTATCTGCGAAGACACTCAACGGGTCATTTTCAAAGATTCGTCGCGTTCCTGTGACAGCGGCGCTGTATCCGAAAGATTAGAATTTTGTAAGATTAGAGGTTGTGCGGATTGAGAACCTAGCAACTATCATAGACTGTGTGGGAATTGAGCCTGGGGGGTTCGCATTCAGGCGCAAGCTCCACCAGCTATCTGCATCGACACTCTCACGAAACCAGGTCTAGGGACTGGTTGCGTTCCTGTGAGGGCCAAGAAAGCCATGCGAAGGAAAAACTAAAGAAAAATAAAAACGACCTGTTAACCATCATACTCGGCAAGGGACCAGCCTGGAGAGCCCAGATCACCATTTCCTCCTGGCATTCCTTCTGCAACTTAGCTCGGCAGGTGTGATACTGAGTGGAACACTGACTCAGTGTAACCTCTTGCATTTGCCAGTTGACTTCAGAATTGTGGTTGCAGAGCCAAGGGTAGCCAAGGATCATCTTGTGCTTCCCTAGATTGGTCACGACAAATACAGCTTGTTCTGAGTGGTCTTGGTAGCATAGGATGATGTTGACCACTTGCTAAATTGCTCCTCCTTCATTCAGGGTGCCATCAACATTATACACCGGCACAGGTCGAGTCAATGGATGCATGTTCAATCTCTTGGCAACTGTAAACTTTTGGTCTATGAGAAGTCTGGTGGCCCTGCTGTCCAGTAGAGCAGTTACACCTTTAACCTCAGCCATGTCGGTAGTTTGTATCTCTACTTTGAGGTTTAGCAAGTTCAGTGAGGGGGTGGATGCTACTACATATTGTTCTGGGAGACTATGTTTCCAATGTTTTAACCTAGGGGGGAAGATAGGGGTTTCAGTGGAATTGACTCAGGAGTGTGTTCATTGTTTGTGGCTGAGGCAACATCGTCTGAACACTGAGTTGTATTTCCTGTATCAGAGTCTATAGACAGAGCAGCAAAATGATTAAACAAGGGCAGTGAGGGCACATCCTTCACTTGCTGCCTTGAGCAAAATCTCCCAATTCCACTTCTTCATCCCCTTCAACCTTGTCAGTCTCTCAAAGGTCAGAAGACACCATCCAGTACTCTAGCAGCTCTTCATGTTCCTCCAATGTTATGAAATGCATGTCATACACCTGGGGGCATTCTCAGGCAAAGTGACCTGCCTTGCCACATGATCAGCATATGAGGGGCAGAGGGTAGTGCCGTTTGGTCACATCAACATCCATCAGCATGAGCCCAGAGGGTTATATTGAAGGGAAGGGGGCTGATGGTACTCTAGGGGTGCAGGCACAGCTGGTCTGGCCGAAGACTTGCTGACCCTTCAACTACACTGTGAAGAGGGGTTGTGCAACAATGTGAGTTGGGGCCCTTGAAAGGCTTCATTTGCTGCACGTGTAAGAGCTACCGCTCTTGCAGCAGAATGTGAATTCTTCTTTTGGAGGTCCAAATGAATTTGACAGATGATAATAACAGACAGGCTATTTGAGGTATCAGTCCAGTCCAAATAGTGGTGAAGCAGGGCTCTGACCTGTCCTGCAGAGGATTAAGAACTGGGGAAATGTTAGGCTATTGCCATTCGATTAATTTGTAATTCACACCATTCATGTCTAACAAAGCATTTACTCTTAAGAGCTGTCATAATCATTGATCAGCCAACTGTATGCAATATAATATTGAGATATACCTCCGTGGTGATGGTGCTGGTTAGTGTTATTGTTAGGATGAATCTGACTGTAGATTAGATGAAATATTGCAAAAACAATCATAAATTAGATACCCATATCATATCATACCTTAATGATAATTAGCTGTGAAAAATGATAGTGCTAGAATACATACTTTGCTCAATCAAAACCTGGGTTAATGACTTTGTGTGCACTGTTTGGAACTCTCTCAACTGCCTCAGGTTTCCAAGGGAATTTAAAAGCATGGCTGCAACAGCTACTGTGTCAAAAATAATGAGGAATATATTATCAATGGTGTCCACTGGAGAACACTTCAGCAGTAAAACAGAATTGAAACAAGGGAAGCCTGACCTCTGAAAGTTATGTGAATAAACATGTGAAGTAATACAATCAACATAACTCACAAGTCCAGGTTTTTCACCTCCAAATCAGTGAGTGTACAACTGGTTTTTGCTACAATAAACTACACAGGGCAGCACAAGTTTTATTGGTTGTGACAAAGTGAGAATTTGAACTACATACCATGAAACACCCAGCACTGCCAACAAACAAAACACCAAGCACCAAAAGAGTCAATTTCCTATGGTTGGAAACGGCATATGCCCGTGCCATTAACAGCCCTGGCAGAATAAATAGATAAATTGTTGAGTGAGAAATTAGAACCATTGTCACCTTGTATTCCTGTAAGGGCTAGAATTGCAATACTACTATCCAAGTGAACTAAGGCATTGCATTGACTGTTTTGACATTAGATTCTGTGTTGAACATCATGAGAGTCTTACTAGACCCGGATCAATATGAGCTGTTTGCGATCCATGGCGTAGAACTGCTCACCTTGACAGTTGCGGTTGGGAGAATGCTGGCTATTGCTATTGACATTGCGCTGATGACACCTGCATAGCGAGCCAACAGGTACAAGACAGATCCTAATCTGAGCTTTTTTTTTCAAATATATTTTATTTCATATTGGAGATTGAGCAGTGTATCATAAATAACAAGCGCTATTTGAAACAGTAAGACCACAACAAAAGTCATAAAAAATTACTTGTGGACATACCAAGGCTAGCAATCTGGACATAGTTGTTGGCCAAACTGTCTGGGATCATAAATTTCTTCAACATAGAACAGTTTAGGATACTCACAAATCTGTTGCTTCCTGTATGAGGACTTGATTATTCCCTTGAGACGACATGAACCAAGTGAATTTTGAGAGGGAGTAGATTGTGCGTTAGGATGAGAGGCTGATAGGTGGAGGCAGAATGTGCAAGCTTTATAAGAATCATGGCTGAAGGGAAAATATGTTAGTGGAACGAACTAAGATAGTATCTCTGGCAGTATCACTTGATGATCGATGATGTGTAGAAGTAGCAACACGACAGAAGTCATTTATGAAAGCGATTCTTCTGCGTCATGTCAGAGCTCCTATCTCCAATATAACAACTTTGAACCTCCTGCAGGAACACACTGTTCGAAGAATCTCAAGATGATACTCACTCAACCTCACCCTAATGCCCAACTACAAGCGGCATATCAGATGGTGCGACAAGCTTGAACCATCTGTTACCAACAAACCGGTGACGCTCAATCCATAAATATACCCATATGCCAGTGCTCACTGGTGATTTCAACTCACCTTATCCTAGTAGTTCGTTATAGATGTCTGGCGGAGTAAGCCAGCCGACAGTTTCATCAATCGGTCAACACATGACATTGGTCATCGATGGAAAGGTTTTTTGGAACCTGTGCTCACAACTTTGCCGAGGACATGCCCTCAGCGACAATTAACAACATTGTTATGAAACTTACATTATAGTGAACCCACTTCTTGAAACCATGCCAGATGCCAATGAATTAGACAGTGTCTCTTGCACAATGTTAGCTCGGAAATAAAAATTAAAACATGTACATTGTATTCAAAAAACACATGACCACACAATATCAATGCCACCGATGGCAGAATGCATGAGAAAGCGAACATGCGAAAAACAATATAAATAACTTTTGGCTGTCTCGGTCAGCCTTAGAATAAGGCACTGTACTATAGCAAAGACATACAAGGTAACTCATTGTGCCTTGTGACCAAAAAAAACGGTGAACAATGATTTATGATGGCTGAATCTTTTGATGAAGTGGCATTAGAACCTGACAAGTCCCCAAGGACTCCTCTACATGGGGTGGCTGTTGAGCAAACTGACCGATGTCCAAGCTATGGAAGTCACGTGATATGTATGAGCGTCTCAGACTCTTGACCAGAGCTGAGACGTGCGTATGCCTATATAGATATGATTGTTACTTTCTTTACTGATTTTACCTAGTCTGTTTGATCTAGGTAGTTATGACTATATAATAGACTCTTGACCAGAGCTGAGACTCTGTTTGATCTAGTTGTGCAATTTCAACAGGTTATGGTCCCCCGCCAACTTTAATACTACAACATGTCAAACCTTACAATGCCATCCACATCTGATTCTGCTTCCCTATCGGTTCCAAAGCTCTGCAATGACGGAAGCAACTGGACTGACTACGAGCCTTGCCTCCAGAGAGCCATGGGTGCAAAAGGTCTATGGATACACATTGAAGGAAAGGCCACTGCACCAAAACTGTATGTGCTAGTCAATGGTGTCCACGTTCTATCAGATGGAAAGACGCCCACTACAGATGATCAAATAGAAACCCGAGAGACCCGTATCATTGAATATGATAAACGAGAGAGCCTTGCTCAGCATATCTTGCTCTCTACAACTTCTCTTTGCCTAGGCTCTATGATCAAAAACCTCAAGACAGCGAAAGAAATGTGGGATAAGGTCAAAAGTGATGCTACTACCAAGAGCACACTCTACCTCATCGATGCTGAAGACCAGCTTAACAATATGCATCTCGCCGACTCAAATGATCCAAAAACCCACCTTAACGATCTCAAGCTTCACTTTGAACTCATGATAAAACGCCATGAGAACCTTGTTATAATGGGATCCTCTATTTCTAATACTCATCTCTCTCAGATTATCATGTCCTCTTTGCCACCCTCTTACTGTCCTGCCATTCAAATGATCACCGCAGCTGAATGACTAAGCATCACTCAAGCGTCTACTACCTCTCATATGATGTCCCCAGAGGACCTTATTGCCTTTTTTATCGAAGAAGCTCAGCATCGTGTCATTGACATTGATCACTCAAAAGCAGCTGAATCAGCGCTTCTCGCTCTCGGTAAACAACAAAAGAAAACATCGAATAAGGAAAAGTCAACCCCTAAGTCAAATCCCGACCACCACTGCGATAACTGCAATCGCACAGGCCACCTCAAGGCCAACTGTTGGTCCAAAGGAGGAGGTAAAGAAGGTCAAGGCCCAAGGCAAAAGAAAACCAAGAAAGCAAACAAAACAACCGAAACAGCTGTTGTCGCCACTGCAAACTCAAATGATGAAAATCTTTTTGCATTCACCTGCACATCTGATCTGTCAGCAGTAGCAGATGTATTACGCCTTCCGCGGACGTGTTTGGGTGCATGCATTGACAGCAGTGCAAGTAGCCATTACTGCCCAGACCGGTCAAAGTTTTTATCCTACCAACCGGTTGCCAACAGAAGCATTGTCGCTGCTGATGGTCGTACGCTCAAAGCCCTAGGTATAGGTGATGTTCATATAGAACTCCCTAATAGCACTGGAAAGACGCAAGCGCTCCTCAAGGATGCAATTCATGCACCTGAAATGGCCTTTACTCTCATCTCCATTGCCAAATTAGACGAAGCTCAGTGTACGGTCACATTCAAAGGAGGCATGTGTACTATCAAAAGTCCTGCAGGCAAAACTATGGCCACTATCCCTCGTTCCGATGGTCTATACCGACTTGCCCCTGCTGAACCGACAAAAGATGTTGACTATGCAAATATTGCATCAGTCAAACTCTCTATATCTGATGCACATCACAAGTTAGGTCATATTGCTCATGCAGCAGTCAAACATGCTATCTTGTCTGGTCAAATTACCAGCATAGAACTAGACCCAGACTCCAAACCAGAATTCTGCGAGGCATGTGCAAAGGCCAAGGCCCCTTGATTACCTTTCCCTAAGCAATCCGCCACTTGCGCTGCTAAATATGGAGAACGTGTCCACTGGGATCTATGGGGTCCAGCATCGGTTCAAAGCCTAAATGGTAACTCATATGTTGCTGCTCGCATTGATGATGCAACCTGCGAGACTCGCATCTACTTCCAGAAAAAGAAGAGTGAAACCTTTCACTCCTACTCCCTGGACAAAGCTTATATTGAAACCCAAACGGGCACTCGTATTAAAGTGTGTAGAAGTGACCGAGGGGGTGAATTCCTATCAAAGGAACTCACTGACCACCAAGACCAATGTGGCACAGTACGAGAACTAACTGTACATGATTCGCCACCTCAGAATGGGACAGCTGAGCAAGGTATGAGAACACGTACAGAACAGGCATGTGCACTGCTACTTGCATCCGGCCTCCCACGTTTTCTATGGGAAGAGGCTATGAAACATTCAGCTTGGCTTCAAAACCGTTCCCCAACCCATTCACTAGATGGCAAAACTCCATATGAGGCCAGACATGGCAAAAAACCTCACCTCGCTGGCCTACAAGAATTTGGTGTTGCCGCCTATGTCAAGAACCTCAATGCAGGCAAGCGTGATGCTCGTGCACAGCTAGGACAATTTGTTGGTTATGACTCGGAATCTAAAGGCTATAGGATATACTGGCCTGTGAAACAGACTGTTACAGTTGAACGCAATGTCATTTTCAATGAAAGTGACATATTATACAGTGATTCAACTGCAACTATCCCCGGTGATGCCCTGAATGAGGGGGAGATGAATAAAATCATCCAGTCCTCACCAAACTCTGACTTACAACCCAGTAAACCGATATCCAGACCCCCATCTCCAACTTCTAAACACCTTGACCTTGCAAAAGAACCTCCTCCAAGTCTAGATGAACCAATACAAGATCCAATGCCTAGCGGCGAGGAAGGTCTTGAACGCCATCCCAGAAAACATAAAGGAGTGTATCGCCTTATGCATGAAGGCCTTACTGCTGCGCTAGCTCACACAACAGCACAAAACGATGAGTGGCTTGATGACTCATGTATAGAATATGCCCTCCTGGCATCTGACACTGCTCCACCGTGTTCACTTGATGAAGCCCTACATGGTCCTGACCGTGACCACTGGAGCAAAGCTCTTCAGTATGAAATCAGTCAACTCAAAAAGCTTGGAACCTGGGTCATAGAAGACTTACCAAAGGGTCAGACACCAATCCCATGCACTGAAGTACTCAAAGAAAAGTGAGGACCGACTGGAAAAATTGAAACTTACTGAGTCCACATTGTTGCTGGTGGATACAAACAGGTCGAAGGAGTGAACTACTCTGAAACATTCTCTGCCGTGGCTAAGCTGCCCTCTGTCCATGTTATACTTGCCAATGCTGCTTCTAATGACTGGGAAATACACCAAGTTGATGTCAAAAGTGCTTACCTGAATGCACCACTCAAAGAAACAGTGTATATGAACATTCTGAGAGGAGCAGAAAAGCCAGGACAGCAAGGGAAGGTTTGTAGGCTTTTAAAAGGTCTATATGGCCTCAAACAGGCTGGAAGAGGATGGCATCAGGAACTGACTAGGGTATTTACACAAGAACTAGGATTCCACCACTCTGAACTTGACCACTCTGTCTTCGAACACAAGACTAGGGATGAACATACAATTGTGGCAGTTGCTACAGATGATATGTTACTGTCAGCAACAACAAGAGCTTCAATACTGGAGAGCGGAAGAAGGGAATGAGCAATGATACTTGTCGGTGTATTGACCAGCTCAAGACTGAGCTTTAACTAATTACCTAAGAACTGTACATATGGTCTGGCGGAGTAGCAGAGTCCAATAACAAGTAATAGAGGGAGGAGTGGAGAAATCATGACATTACCCCCCCTTTTAAGGTCAATGTCCTCATTGATGATGCATGCATTGACTGTTGCCTGTCTACTGGGTGATCCAAAGTGCCGGGTTGGAAGAGCTTGCACTTGTTTGGCATAAGCACTTGTGTCACTTGTATCCCTCCCACTCGCGGTCTTGTCCGATAGAGGTGGTGAGAAGAAGGTAAACGACCCCTGCACTCGTCCTAGCCATCGTGCCAGCGTGCACGATTGGTGGGGCATCCTTTTTGCAAGAAGAAGGTAAGGCAGGGGTCGCCAAATGGATTAGTTAGTTTTCTTGTTGCGCCGGCATGCGTGTCAACCTCTCTGGACCCAGACCCTCTGGAGCTTTCTGCTAGCCAATGGATCATCCTCTCGTTGTGCCGGCATGCACAGCATTTATGGGTCGTTTCCTCATCGCGCCGGCGTGCGCGCCGACTCGGTTTTCTTTTTACAGGTTGTTTCTTCGTCGTGCCAGCGTGCGTTTGCATTTCGTCGTCGCGCACTCGTTGCCTCGAGTCGCCGTGCCCACCACCACCGCGTGTGTTGCGCACGTGTCGCGTTCGTCGTCGCGTACTTATTGCACCGACTCGCCGTGCCAAGACTCGCTGCGCCGCTCACACCCACCGCTCGCACCGCCCTCGTACCCACTGCTCACACCGCCCTCGTACCCACTGTGCGCACCACCCTCGTACCCGCCGTGCACACCACCCTCGTACCCGCTGTGCGCACCGCCCTCGTACCCACCGTGCGCACCACCCTCATACCCGCCATGCGCACCGCCCTCGTACCCGCCGTGCACACCGCCCTCGTACCCGCCGTGCGCACGAGTCTTGTTGCGCCAACTCGCCGCGCCGCTCACTCCTACCGCTCGCACCGCCCTCGTACCCGCCGTTCGCACCGCCCTCATACCCGCCGTTTGCACCGCCCTCGTACCCGCCGCTCGCACCCGTACCTGTCCTTGCACCTTCGCGCACGCGCTGTTGCGTTGGCCGCTCGTTCACGCACATGCCGTTGTGCTGGCCGCTCATTTGTGCATGCGCCGTTGCACTCCATTTGTTTGTGTATCGTTGTGCTGGCTGTTGCCTGTACCTGTGTGCTTTGCGCTGGCCATTCGTTTGCGCACACACCATTGCGGCATTCTAGGGTTTTTGTATGGGCTGAAGGGTAGT
>QLPG01029058.1:535-14507 GCA_003314385.1 Gomphus sp. MG54 | reverse complement strand
TCTCTCAACCCATTTCTCAACTTCTCCAGCCATTCTGCATCTCCCAAGATTCCTGAACCCTCCTCCAGGATGAGCAACAACATGTTCTCAACCTGTCAGATCCTTTTGATGATATCTTTGAATATCTCCTCCATCCTGGCCAACTTCTCCAACTTCTCTGTCTGTTTCCATCCCGATGCCCCAGCCTGCAGTACCTCCACGATGGAACTCCCACCTGGCCATAGGGTACAGGCCTGCCTCAGCCTTTTACTCGGAGGTTCATCCACCTCCTCACTCTCCAGTTCAGGGATCTCTTTGCCCTCTCCCAGAATCCGACCCCCAGGGCAAACTGTACCCTGGGATAACTTGTTTTTGTGCTGTTAAACAAAACTCAATAAAAAGATGAATTAAAAAAAAACATTAACACTCACCTGGGCCCCTCTTGCCCTCTCACTCCTTCCTCATCCTCTTGCACTTGGCCTCCTACTAGGCCCCACCTCCACGTTCCTCTCCCTCTTCTGCTCTGGAATCTTCAGGATTACGGAAGTTCCAGGGACCCTCATGTCCATCTGTTTGGCCAATTTGGCCTGATAGTTCTCGGCCTCCTGGCCATCCCCCACATTTGGTGTGGTCATCCGACTTTGCACTACCAAAGTCTCAGTAGCAACTTTGACGTTGGGTCCCAGGGTTACCACCCCTGCCGAAGCATCCTCCTCACCTGCCCCCTCCATACCATCGGCGGCTTTTTGTGGTTTCAACCCTGTCTTTTCTGCCTCCTGACCACACCTATGGGTGATCTGTCTCCCTTTGGGCCCCCACTCGACATTGTTGGTCTTGGCACCCATCTGTTTTGGATCTTCTGCATTTAACGGGTTGGGATGATATGGTTATGATGATGGAAGCCTAGGAACTTCCCAAACAACCCACGCCATTATGTTTAGGGGTCCCGAAACTCTAAATTTAATTTCTGGCTTCATGGGTTCAGCTGCTAAGGGGGGGATACTGTCAAGTACACGTACTGGGACCTATCTCTTTGGCAGTGCTGACCGAACAGCCATCCTATATTCATGTCCAAGTGTCCATGCTGCATGCATATCACTTGGTATGCTGGTCTTGGCTCAGCACATCCACTATCCACACTCCTTGTCCTCACCCCTCACATACTCTATGCCACTCACCATTCATTGATCCCACCCCACCTACTCCTCACCCTTTGATCTGCCTCACCTTGGGACTTCCTGTCCTTGTATTATCCTCAGCCATGGCTACATTGGTTTATAGTCGGTCGCTTCCTATTGTCCTATCCTTGACCACATTTCTATTATTCTATCCTTTATTGTTCTATTCCTGTTTTACATTCCTTCATTCTAATTTTACTCATTGTGGACAATAACCACATGCTCTGCATACCTTGTTGTCTCACATTCCTTATTCCACATGTCGCTTTTTAAACCTATATAAGTAGGACATGAAGGTACATATTTCCTCATTCTGGGTATCAACTAGGCTTAGGCCCTTCTACCTTCTTCCCCTCTGTTAAGTCCTCGACTCGGGCCAGTGTCAAGTACACGTACCAAGGATCCGGTAACTTGGCAGTGCCAACCAGACACTCCATTAGTAACCGTGTACAAGTCACTCAATGAGTTGTTTTCAGCTTGACACACATACCGGTCACATTCCTCACTCCCATCCCACACCTACTCTTGGCCCCTCCCCAACCCTATCATAACCACCCATTAATCCTCGATCCACCTCACCTCAGGAATTCCTGTCCTTGTATTATCCTCGGCCATGGCTACATTGTTTTATAGCCGGTCACTTTCTATTGTCCTAGCCTTGGCCACATTTCTATTATTCTATCCTTTATTCTATCCCCGTTTGCATTCCTTCATTCTAATTTTACTCGTTGTGGACAATAACCATATGCTCTGCATACCTTGTTGTCTCACATTCCTTATTCCACATGTCACCTCTTAAACCTATATAAGTAGGACATGCATGTACATATTTCCTCATTCTGGGTATCGACTAGGCTTCGGCCCTTCTACCTTCTTCCCCTCTGTTGAAGTCCTCGACTTGGGCTGGCATCACCAACATCCTCCCAAGTACCTGTCTGTTGCAAATCGGTGGCATGCATGGCAAGTAGGGTGAAACACACAAGTACATTGAAGCCAATGCCACTACTCTTGGCCTGTAGGACTTGGCCATTGTCTGCCCAACACCCCTTGACAGTACCAAAGTCCATCAGTACCCGAACCCTGACAGCCGGCATCATTGGCATCCCCCTGAGTATTCTGTCTGTTGCAAGTCAGTGGCACGCATGGCAGGTAGGGCACAATGCACGAGTATATTAAAGCCAACACTACTACTCTTGGCCTGCAGGACTTGGCCATTGTCTGCCCGACCCTTTGGCAGTCCTGAAGTCCATCAGTACCCGAAGCTTGATATACTCCCAGTAAAGGTAGCAGAAAGGATGACTTTCTTTCCCAGAGCCTGAGGGTTGAGATCATTGTCTAAGCCAGAAAATGCATTGACCACTTGGTTATATAGCTCAGTGTCAAGTCCACGTTACCGAGCTCCGATTCACTCAGTATTACCGACCTACCAACCTACCGACCAACCCTTACTCATACTATCCTCACTACCATGTGGTCTCAGCTCAGCATATCTGATACAATGCTGTCAAGTACATGTACCAAGGATCCGGTAACTTGGCGGTACCGACTAAAATACTCCATTAGTAACCAAGTGCAAACCACTCAATGAGTTGTTCTCCGCTAGATGCACATATCGGTCACATTTCTCATTCCCATCCCACGCCTACTCCTCACCCCTTGGTCCGCTCACCTCGGGACTTCCTGCCCTTGTGTTATCCTCAGCTACAGCCTTGTTTTATAATCGCGCATTTCCTATTGTCCTATCCTAGGGCACGTTCTATTATTCTGTCCTTTATTGTTTTATCCCCGTCTTGCATTCCTTATTCTAATTTTACTCACTGTGGACAATAACCACATGCTCTGCATATCTTGTTGTCCCACATTCCTTATTCCACATGTCGCTTCTTCACCTATATAAGTAGGACATGCATGTACATATTTCCTCATTCTGGGTATCGACTAGGCTTAGGCCCTTCTACCTTCTTCTCTTCTGTTAAGTCCTCGACTTGGGCCAGCATCCTCAGTATCCCCCCAAGTATCTGTCTGTTGCAAATACAGTGGCATGAGCACATTGAAGCCAATGCCACTACTCTTGGCCTGCAGGACTTGGCCATAGTCAACCCAACCTTTCGACAACACCCCTCGGCAGTACCAAAGTCCGTCAGTACCCGACGCTTGACAAATGCCTAGACTATCTCTCCCACCTATCCCCTCCACCTCCCACTATCCTCTCATTCCCCAACCACTTCCTTACCTGTCTTCCCCTGTGACACTCAATGTCCACTTATTATTTCAATCACGGCCCTATTGTTTTATCTTTGGCCCTTCCTCCATTGTCTTATTCTCATCCACTTTTTATTATTTTATTCTCAGCCATACTCTATTATTCTATTCTCGCCTACATTTCTTATTCTATTCTTGTTCACTATGAACAATGCCTCCACATGGTTTTTCATACCTTATTGTTCTCCATTTCCTACACCACCCTGTTCCACATCTTGCTTCTTAACCCATATAAGTAGCGAATGTATGTAGAGAGTTCTTCACTCAGAATATCAACTTGGCTTAGACCCCTTCATCTGCCTTTTCCCTGTCTAAGTCTTTCACTCAAGCCGACGCCCTCAGTTCCTTCGCCAGTACTGCTCCTGTCCAAATAAGTAGAACACATGGAACAGCAGAGTACAATGCATGAGCATGTTGAACCCTAGCCACCCCGAACGGCCTATAGGACATTGACCGATTTCTTGGCCTCACCGAGTCTTGACACTCAGCACATAAGGTGTTTTGGTTATATCGCAACCATCTAAGCCTGGACTGTTCTGTGGTAGCCCATATATCCATGATATATTGTTGAAAAAGTTTGCCAGCTTTGAAAAGAGTATTGGCTTCACTGTCACAAATAAATAAATGATAGTGATGGTATTTGGCTATTAATACATTCTTTTCCTGCTTTCTAGACTGCTGGTTAGTCTCCTGTTGAGGCTCAGATGCAGATGCTTGTCCTAAAAGTGGGATGTCCTTATGCCAGCCCATCTCACCCCTAGGAAAGAGGAGTACATAAAGAAGAGGTGAATATATAGCACTCTCCTCATGAACCCTCCTCAGACCACCACCTTTTAATTTTCCAATGATATCCCTGCTATCTTTAGCTTCACCCTCTCCAGGCAAAATGATGGCAATTTCATGGCCAGTAGAAATGTTATACTGTTGAATATTGGTATGGGGTCTGTATGTGAGTCTAGCTTGAATGCTACTGCTATTAGGATGGTTACAAAATCTTTCAAGGGCCTGGCAATAGAGGTTTATAAAGGATTATTGACCAGCATCATCTCCTGAAGGTGATATAGAGTTTGAGAGTCTAGAACATTCCTGTTGTTCTGATGTCTATATCCTAATGCCTTACTGGGGTTATAAAAGTAAAGCTGTGCATAATGTGGTTCTTCTCCTGCTGCAGGAAGAAGAGTACCATGTTGATGATAGACTTGTCCATGAATTTTGAATACATATGACCTATGACCAGAGACACTGGGATCCAATTTGACACCTAAAGATATAAATGCCAGTGATGCATTATATTGATGGATGTTATCCCTAAACCTTTTTCCCCTATTATCCTGACCATCCAAAAGTGCCTTCAATACTTCAGGAGGATGTGGCAACAGTGGCAAGGATATTCTGCCCGATGAACAATATATTCCAAATTTTGGAAGATTATTTGTAGAATTGGTCAACCGTTCCATCAGCCAATGCCATGAATTTGTCAAGCACCAGTAATGCCAAAATGCAGGCAGGGAGTGGCCAAGTCCTGCAGGCCAAAAATAGTGGCTTTGGCTTCAATGTACTTGTGCATTGTATCTATTTTCCATGCGTGCCACCAATTTGGAACAGAAGGGATACTTGGAGAGTGCAAAAGGTACCAGCCTGAGTAGAGGACTTTACAGGGGAAAGGGGAGGCAAGGGGCCTAAGCCTAGTTAATACCCAGAATGAGAAAGTATGTACATGCATGTGCTATTTATATAGGTTAAGAAGCAACATGTGGAATAAAGAATGTGGGACAATAAGGTATGCAGACCATGTGGGGGTATTGTCCACAATGAGTAAAAATAGAATGGAGGAATGTAAACGGGGATAGGACAAAGGAAATAGAATAATAGGAATGTGGCCAAGGATAGGACAATATGGAGTGCCCAACTATAAAACAATAGGGTTGTGGTTGAGGATAAAACAAGGACAGGATGTCCTGAGGTCAGGTGGGTTGAGGAATAAGGAGTGGACAGGGTAGGTTGGTAAATGAGGAAGAGTGGACATAGGATGGGAACAGGGAATGGGGAGGATAGATGTGCCAAGCCAGGACCAGTGTATCAAGTGACTTGCATGGATTGGACACTTGTGCATGGATGTAGACTGACTGCTCGGTTGGCACTGCCAAATTACCGGAATCTCGGTATGTGTACTTGACAGCATTACAGTTTGGACATTTAACATCCATGAGACCCACATAATGACATGGAATATTTGCCTCAATCACCAGTTGTTGGGCTAAAGGAGGATCCATTTGAGGCCCAGAAGCCCTTTGATGTAACTGAATCACTAGATGAGCCTGAGCTATGGCATTTAACTGAGCAATATCTGCTGTGTCTGATGGATTTTCTGATGAAGCATCAATTTGAGGGATAACTTGTGGAGGTCTAGCAGCCCTCTGATGATGTGGCTGGATCACTGGATGAGCCTGAGCTATAGCACATAGCTGTGCAATGCCAGCTGTACCTAATGTGATGGAAGGTAAATTTACAAGGGCTATTGATCTCCCTGCATGTCGACACCTATCTGGTAAAACAGGATGCTGAGCAATCTGCAATATAGCAAGATGTGCATTGATTGCAGCTAATTGTTGGTGAGGGCTCAGATCAGGTGCAGGCATAAAAGGATCTGATTGAGTGTGGACAGATGTCAGGCCTCAGTAATGCCAAAGGTATGGTTGGGAACTGGCCAAGTCCTGCAGGTCAGTCGTAGTGGCTTGGCTTCAATGTGCTCATGCATTGCACCCTGCTTCCTGTGCATGCCACTGATTTGGGATGGAAGAGATGCTGGAAGGAATGCTGAGAGTATCGGCCCAAGTGGAGGACTTCTAAACAGAGGGAGGAGAGGAGGAAGGTGTAAACCTAGTTGATACTCAGACTGAGGAACTATGTACATGCATTTGCTACTTATATAGGCTAAGAGGTGGACTGTGGAATAAGGGTGGCATAATACATGGAGAAAAGAATAAGGTATGGAGACCATGTAGAGGTATTGTCCACAGCAATGTAGAATAGAACAATATGATGTAAACAAGAATAAGACAATGAGATATGACCAATAATAAACAACTAGGAGTGTGAGGGAAAATAGAACAATAGAGGGTGGCCGAATATAAAACAATAGGGCTGTGACCAAGTGATAAATGAATAGTGAATGTCCCGAGGGTAAACAGGCAAGGGGAAGAAGGATAGGGAATAGAAGAATAATAAAGAATATGAGGGTGGGGTAGGGAAAGTGAACCAAATGATGAACTGGATATACCGAGCCGAGACCACATACTAGTGAGGAATGACTTGTCACTGGCATGTGGGATTAACAATAAGGGTTGTTTGGTTAGTACTACAGAGTGAACTGGAGCTCAGTATTGTAGGTTTGACAGTATGCCCCCCTTAGCAGCTGAACCCATGAAGCCGATAGGCAGTGTGAGGTTTTCAAGTACAGGCATTAGATGGAGGAGGCAGCTGTCTTATAAGACAGAGGGGGGGCGTGAAGAGAGAAGGGTGGTGGAGGTCCCCTAGGCTGAGTGGTGCTTTATTGTTTTGACAGCCTGTAAGACAAAAGGGGCTTTGTTAAGAGTCAGTGGGTTGGGTTGGCTGATTGTGTGGTGTAGGTTGGTGACCTTGCCTGAGTGGTTTTTGCCTAGGTGGAATGTTTGGGCAGGGTCAACAAGTGGGATTGGCCAGGAAGATGGACCGACTTGGGTTCAAGGTGGTTGAGGAAAGGGTTCAGGAGAGGGCAGAGTAGGATGGAGGAAAATGGGGAATAAAAAAAAGACAAAGGAACATATTTCAGTAGAGACCGAATGAGAAATGGATTAAAAGAGAAAAAGGGGAAAATGATAGGAGAATGGAGGCATGTAGGAACCCTTAATTGTGTTCTAGAGGCCATGGGCCTGGCTTATCAGGGTAGGCAAGGTGGAATTCTGCTACAATCTCAGGAGTGTTACCAAGTTGGGTTACTTGTTATGGCCCATGCCGCCAATAAAACCACATTAACCCCACAACCACCTGCACCATTTCTGGGACCTTTCCAACCACTCAAAGTCTGAATAACTACTTTCCGATATTCCAATGCATCAATCTGAGGTTCTGTGTTTCTGAACCTCCGAAGATTCCAAAGTCAAGGTTCCACTCCTTTGATAAATGACACGCAGGATCATCGCGTACCTCACTCCCTTGTTTTTCATTCTGTATTGCCCCTTGTACTCTCTTCCCCCCCTTGTCTTTACTCGGCAAAAGATAGTACAAGACTAGATACATGTATATAAGTCACCAGTCAACTGGACTATTTGCCAGTATGAATATCAACTTAATTCTGCGTCATAGTTTCCGATTCAGTTCTGGTAAACTTTCCAATTTTCCGAAATTAGGGACAGATGATCGAGGAGGGCACAACACATAAGTTGAAGCCAAGTCCCTGTGACCTCGAACCACTTGTACCACCCTATACCGTGAACAGTGCAAGACCCCTGGCACTTCCGTCTTTCTGTCCCCAATCCAATTCCGATCATGAACCCGTGACCTTTAGCACCTCCACCTCCGGAGTACAAACCCCCCTTTGGAAACCACTTGGAACCCTCCAGAAACCCTTCCGGAAGTCTCTAGCTAAGCGCCAACACATGGATTTAACAGTATATTCATACTCACACTCCTGATTGTCATAAAGCATGAGACCTATCACACATTTTAAAGCCATGCAGACAATCATCCAGGCATCTGCCTGCCATGCATCTGTCCCCCAAGAACTGTCTGCCCCCGGATCAAGTTTCCAGATGCCTCAGACCCCAGCACACCCTCCAGAGCCTTCATCCAACTCTGGATTCTTGGAAGCAGACCAAAACCTGCATTCAAATTTGACCAATCTGTTCCTTGTGAACCACCCCCCGGTGACTCAACAATCATCACCCTTGGAGATGCAATCCAGTTCAGGACCATCCTCAGCAGTACCATCAACCTCATCAGCACCACCCCTGTTTGCATCTCCCCCCTACATACCACCACCCTTTGCACCTCCACCTGTGGCACCACTGCCCGTAGCACCACCACTTGTTGTACCACCTGTTGTACCTCCGCTTGCTGCACTACCCCCCATTGCCCAACCCCATGTTATACCACCCACCGCAGCACTGCCACCTCCTGCACACCCAGGAGGGGCCCCCACCTTAGGACCCCGATGATTACATATTTGGCCCCTAACAGGGGAAATAAGATGGCCAATCCAGGCCAACTCGTGACCCCATCCAGTGGCAGCAGGACTACCATGGATCTTTCGTCCAAAATCAGAAAAGACGGAAAACTTACACCACAAGAATGGCAACACCACTTCGAACAAAACCTCTGCCTCTTCTGCGGCAGATAAGGCCACTCAGCCAAGGAATGCCCAAGATCCGCCACCACAGTCACTAAAGGGCACACAGCCTCCATGACAGAAGAAGTTGAAGAAGAGTCTGAGATGTCAGAGGCTTCCGAAACTGAGGAATAAGAAGCTAGGCTCCCAACTCTAGCACCAGTTGTTTGTGTTGAACACCAACTGTGCCAAAGGAAGTAAAACAAAACAATGCATCCACCCTTTTCAGGAATATGACCCCCCATGACCAATCATCGAAAAGACTTCAACTGTCAAGCCCGCAACACTGAGTACCAACTCACTTGGGAATACCGACCAACCGGCCCTTACCCACATCATCTCGCACGACCGCACGGCCTCGGCTCGGTACATATGGACCACTCCTCTCGTCCATCCCTCTTCATTGTTCCTTCACCCCCTATCCACTCCTTAACTGTTTCCCCTGAACAACATGACAGCCACTCATTGTCCTGGCCACTGCCATTGTTTTATTTTGGGCCATCCTCTATTGTTCTATTCTCGCCCACCATTTCATTATCTTATTCTCAGCCATACTCTATTATTCTAATTCCGCTTACATTCCTTATTCTATTCTGATCACTGTGGACAATGCCCCCATGTGGTTACTTCATACCTTATTGTCTCCATTCCTTATGCCACCCTGTTCCACATCTTGCTTCTTAACTATATAAGTAGCAGGATGTATGTAGATGGTTCCTCACTCAGAATATAGATTGATTCGCACCCCTTTGTCCGTTTCCTATTTTCTAAAGTCCTTCGCTCGAGCCGACACCCTTGGCATCCTCACGAGGCTCCTCTCACTACCCAAATTAGTGGCACGCATGGAACAGCAGGGTGCAATGCATGAGCACGTTGAAGCCTAGCCACTCCGGAACGGTTTGCAGGACTTAACCGATATCTCGGCGACACCAAATCCTGACATCACCCCGTTTCTGCAGAAACACTCTGACCCTCCAAACTCTCACCCTCCGACTCTGACCCTCTGAATCCAACCCTCCAAACTCTGTCAGAATTCTAGTTGCAAGGACCATATGCTCACCCACTATGATCTGTCGATCGACAGGGTATTGAGTACTACTTGTTTAGATTCATCCTAACTAATTCTTAGCATCATGGAGCCAGCAGTTTTCGCTCAGTGCTCAATCTGACCCTCCAAAAAACTCCGTTCAGGAAGAACCCTGACCATCATGGAAATCTGTGCCGTCCCTTAGAACAAACCGGTACCATGTGTAGATTCTCATAGACTAGAACCCTTCTTGTTATAATGTTAATATGAGCTGTTAACATGATTCAACTGAGACTCAAATTGCAGGACATTCTCCAAATCCTGACGACACCACCACTGTCCAAGCGACAATCCGGTGAGAATGAATGCCTCAATCATCACGACCACCACAACACTATGACCACTTTGACCCTGACCACAGGAATTAGGCAAACAATGGGACGTCTACCCTAGGAAAGGGAAACATCCGGAAAACAACCCCATTGGTTTAGGAATCCTTATTTCAACCAAGATCCAAACACCACCTAAAAGCCATATGAATTCACAACACCAATCATACAGGAAAAAGCAATCTAATTAGCACCCCCACCCTGACCATTCAAAACCTTTCCCAAAACCCATGCCAAACCCAATCATCTATCGGAACCACCTGACCTGCTACCTGAGCGAACAAGCAACCAATCTATGTCGTCCAAAAACGAAGCATCAAGCCCCCGATCTTCCTTCAGGAATGACAATAACGTGTCCGTGAGGCTCCTGATCAACCTCACATCCTCCAAGCAAACCCCCATAGTCATCAAATGGGGTACACAATGATCATACTGTGCGAAAAGATCCAAGAGATAATGCAGGTCCTCCTGGTACTTATCCAAGGGAATCAGATACATGGAAATACGCTCGAGTACCTCCACACCACTTGCTCCCACCCCCAACTCACCAGAAGTTATGTCCTGCTCCAAATCCCAACAGCCCCGGACAATGACTGCTTCAAAAGATAGCCCGCTACAGGAAGATCAAAAGGAGAGAGATTCTAACAAGGGTACCACACACTGTAGTAATCATGGACCCTGATGGTACGGGCATGAAGAGTGCTCAACTCTTTGTCAAGGATGCGCAGATACCACACCTCACTCGACCCCTCCCCCAAACCATAAAGAGGGATGCGGGAAAAATCCCCGAGGTTTTCTGTAGGTTGAGGATCCGTGTTCTCCATTGAGGAAAGGCCCCTTCCAGTTCTGCGAACACCCCCTTTTATAGACAAATGAACCATCAGTGCTTATCGATCAAAGCATCCTAGGAAACAGTCAAGAAGCTCCCACAGTAATGTCCATCTTAATTACTGCTTCAATTAAGCTTAGGACCTCGAGGGCTCGGTCCTAGTGGAGGGATACTGTTATGGCCCATGCTGCCAATAAAACCACATTAAACCCCACAACCACCCACACCAGTTCCAGGACCTTTCCGACCACTCAAAGTCTGAATAACTACTTTCCGATATTCCAATGCATTAATCTGAGGTTCTGTGTTTCCAAACCTCCAAAGATTCCAAAGTCAAGGTTCCACTCCTTTGATAAACGACACGCAGGATCATCGCGCACCTCACTCCCTTGTTTTTCATTCTGTATTGCCCCTTGTACTCTCTTCCCCCCCTTGTCTTTACTCGGCAAAAGATAGTACAAGACTAGATACATGTATATAAGTCACCAGTCAACTGGACTATTTGCCAGTATGAATATCAACTTAATTCTGGTTCGTAGTTTCCGATTCAGTTCCGGTAAACTTTCTGACTGTCCAAAATTAGGGACAGATGATTGAGGAGGGTGCAACACATAAGTTGAAGCCAAGTCCCTGCAACCTTGAACCACTCATACCACCCTATACCGTGAACAGTCCAAGACCCCCGTCGCTTCCATCTTTCCATCCCCATTCCAATTCCAATCGTGAACCTGCAACCTTTAGCCCCTCCACCTCTGGAGTAAAAACCCCCCTTTGGAAACCACTCAGAACCCTCTGGAAACCCTTCCAGAAGTCTCTAGCTAAGCACCAACACGCAGATTTAACATCACTAGTAACCAAGATGTTTCATCTTCAGTGCCTTCATAACCTGTCCAACGGACAAGGTAGAGGAGAGGGCAAGGCCTGCATCTTCAGTTGGTTTTTCAGTCAAGGATTTTGGCTATTTGGTACTCAATTTCCCCATCAATTTGGACAGGGGGAGGTGGAGGCTGAACTCAATTGGGTATGGTATTGGGGGTAGAGGGTTTGAGCATTGAAACATGGAAACCCGGGTGTACTACCTCATAGAGTTGGGTAGATGGAGAGTATAGGAATGGGTGCTGACTCAAGCTATTAGTTTGAAGGGGCCAAGATATTTCTCTGCCAGTTTCTTGGAGGGTTGAGTGGTACAGAAAAACTGAGCTTTAATGAATACTGAGGATCCGACTGGGCATTTGGGAGCAGCGAGTCTCTGGGAATCTGTTGAGACTTGATATCATGATTGAGCGTGACTGATTTGTTCTTTCAGAGCTTCATAGAGTTGGTTTAGATCTACAGCAAATTTGTGTGCTTGAGAGGAGGCAAGATTGTGTTTGTGATATACCGTGAGGTTCAGGTGATGTCCCTTGTTGACAAAGAAGGGAGAGATGCCCATGGTAGCGTTTGGAGTATTATTGTAGGTGAATTCGGCTAGTGGCAACAGTTCGGACCAGTTGTGCTGTTGGTAGTTACAGTAGATTCGAAGGTACTGTTCCAGGGTCTGGTTTACACATTCAGTTTGGCCGTTAGCTTCTGGGTGGTACCCTGAGGTGAAGGGTAGGTGCATGTCAGGAGCCTTTCCAAGTGGCCTGAAGAAGTGGGAGACAAACTCGCTTCCATGGTCAGATGTTACATGAAATGGTACACCATGCTTGGAGAAGATGTGAAGTACAAACAGTTTAGCTAGTTTGGCAGAAGTGATTGTATCGACTGTAGGAATGAAGATACTTTGTTTGGTGAGTCTACAAACTATTACTAGTATCAACATGAAACCCAAAGACTGATGGAGTTGTTCAATGAAATCCATGGATATGGAATTTCAGGGTTGTTTGGGAATGGGGAGTTGCTTTAAGAAGCCATAGGGTTTTTGGCACTGCAATTTCAAATGCATACATGTGGTGCAGGATTTGCAAGTTGATGACCAAGGTGCATAAGCCTGGCCAGTTGTATTCACGGCAGACCAGGGCTAGTGTTTTGTTTTGACTGAAATGTCCCGAGAGGATGTGGTCATGCTTGTATTGTAAAACATGTAATCTGAGGTTGTTTGCATCGGGGACATAGATCCAGTAGTCTAATCAAAGGACACTGTCTGGGGTTTGCGTCCATCTTGGGTTTGGCATTTCAGGAGTGCCAAGATGGGGCATTGCTGTGGGGTCAGTTGGGAGGGCTGAATATATATTGGAATGGAGTTTTTCTGAGTCCATGATGATGCTTGCTTGTAAGGTCAGAATGATGAGTTGTGTAGCTTGAAGGGATTCCACTAAATGAATAGTGGTAAAAATCAGTTGGAGGTTTTGAGGATTGATGGTGCTGTAGTTGTTACCCCTCTCTTTAGAGTAGATGTCCCATCATCTAATTAAAGTGTTGGGTTTTGTGCCAAGCTCTCTGGGACAGAAGCAGATAGTGATGTTGAATTGGCAGAGGTATTCGGACCATTGTGCCTATCTATGTGTCAGGAATATTTGAGGTTCTTGTGGTCAGTGATGACATCTACAGGGTCAGCAGAGCCTTCCAGGTAGTGCTGCCAGCTGTCAAGCCTTGGTACTACCGATGGTACGGTCGGAACCGGCCAATCCCTGCAGGCCAGTTGGGATGGCTTGGCTTCAACGTACTCATGGATTGCGCCCTGCCTCCTGTGTGTGCCACTAACTTGTAATGGAAAAGATACTCAAGAGGATGCCGAGGGTATCAGCCTGAGTAGGGACTTCTAAACAGAAGGAGGAGAGTAGGGAGGCATGAACCTAGTTGATACTCAGACTGAGGAACTATGTACATGCATTTGCTACTTACATATATAGGCTGAGAGGTGGAATGTGGAATAAGGGTGGCATAAGACATGGAGAAAAGAATAAGGTATGAAGACCATGTGGAGGTATTGTCCACAGCAATCTAGAATAGAACAATATG
>QLPG01029047.1:0-11083 GCA_003314385.1 Gomphus sp. MG54 | reverse complement strand
CGAGGTGTTCCATGGACAGTGGTGCTTGAACACAGACTACGGCGGCTAGTACATCGTGTGCGTTGGGACCTCCGCTCCTTGCAGGTTGGGCAAAGGCCAGGTCTACAATGTGCTGGTAGAGTGTGTCAATCGGCGTAGTATGCGGTGGTGACATGAGAGTAGAACCGAGTTGGGTGATCTCCGTCAACCGAAACCTGTTATCTTTATTTGTCGCACCGATATAACGAACGGCCGTTGCAGCATAAATGAACAGATCCGCGCACAGATAGAGAAGAATTA
The DNA here is from genome assembly GCA_003314385.1 of Gomphus sp. MG54. Classification (NCBI taxonomy): domain Eukaryota; kingdom Fungi; phylum Basidiomycota; class Agaricomycetes; order Gomphales; family Gomphaceae; genus Gomphus; species Gomphus sp. MG54. Next base: position 10,804 of record QLPG01029047.1, on the reverse strand, counting down.
TAAACTGATCCCCGGGAGGCCACGAAGGCAAACCCGACGAGAATGGATCCATCGCAGCGATTTCATCCAAAGAATTTTGGAGGTATGTGCGAATATCATTTCGTACCACATCCTGTGTGGCTTCCTGGAGAGACGTTTTTATGAAGACTGGCATATGCAAAGAACGAACAGGATGGGGACTGAAAAACCTTTCAATCCAACTCTCGGGTCGGCTTGTAATGAACACTTTGAGGGGTATGTTGGTCACGCCATCAAGGATAGCCTTGATCAACATTTCAACTATCGCCGATGATGAGCATTCGTCCAGGGCATCTATAACGATAATGTAATAAACCCTTTGTTCGTTTTCAGCAGCGATTTTGATGGGATTGACGACTAGGGAGCGGAATTGCTCAGATAGATCATTGAGATCAGCGACGTCAGGTTTTTTCGCGAGGACATCATGGATGACTGATCGGATCTTTGAGTTAATTCGGGCAAGCATTGTAGCAATCGTGGGTATGATGCGACGTGCATCCGTCAATCCTGAGCGAGAGCAGAAGAAGCTGCCGCCAAGCTTGTTTTGAGCACTTAGGCGTTTGCAGAGGGTGTGGGCGATAGTTGTTTTCCCTGTACCGAGCTGGCCACTGAGCCAATAGACGTTTGGAGTTGAAGGTTCATGCGCCCAGGCTTCTAGATCCGCCAATATCTGCACACGGGTGTCTTGCATGCATCCGTGCGGTTGGTCACCTTCGGATCCGTACCGTGTGTCAAAAGATGCATGTTCTGCGGGTTTGAGTGACGCTAACGGATCCTGCGAGACATCTGCACTGTCTTGAGTATGGAAACAATGTCATCGAGCGGCCCTGCACTTACTGATGGTATTCTGGTGGATGGTATTCTGGTTGATAGTATTCTGGTTAACAGTATTCTGGAAAACCATATCACCCTGCGTATCTGCAACAGAAATATGATTAGTGGTTGGTTCTCAGAGATATTGGATTCATCGTGAAGAATCTCACTAAAGGTGCTCTCAGCAACGGTAAGTTCGATTCTAGGCGACGACATCGATTGTCGGTTCAAGTGAAAAAGTTTCTGCTTCGGTCTGACCTCGACTACGTGAGCTAGGTCGAAAGACAAGAGTGTGTGACATGGCAAGCGTCACGTGCGAAGACAACGCTAGCGCCAGAACCTTATTGTCTAGCACCAGTACACCTTTTGCTTTCGGGGCCAACCAATTATTCTAGTAGCCTAAAAGCCTATTTCCGTGCATCTTTGATGCACATCTAACTTTTCAACCGAATATTTGGGCTGGACCACGATCGCAACCTGGGGACACAACTGCCATAACGTATATACCAGACTCATCCCTAGCAAGTGGGACAGAATGTGAGCAGAAACGGTCCCACTCATCCACCCATATAGATGGCCATAATACACCTGCTTTACATGGAGAAGGACCAGGGCAGAAAAGCACCCATTCCACTGTGGGCAACGGCAACACTTTTGGAAAGGCACAGAGGAGAGTGCGGCTAGGAAAGGCTGAATTGGGGATGGAAGTCAAGGCCACAGTGTTAGTCCCATCCGATTGCGCAAAATTTAGTTTTTGCGGGGTCCGGCGATCGGTCCGAACATTCTTTAAATCAATATCAGCCCAGATATCGGAGAGGTACCTGACCAAGTTAGTAATATCCTGATAAGAGACATGGAACCTGATGGAACATGATAATGACATGGTTATAACAATATTTCAAAGTATGAAAATATCATATATCGATGACCATATTATTTAGAGCATCCTCACCTAAGGCAGAATTGTATTTCCTAAACTTTCGCGAATAGTGATGGGACAACTGATAGAGGAGTCGAGACAGGACTCTATATACCATTACACGGGATTTTTTTCAGAAAGATATGTGATACCATTCAAAAACTTGGTTAAGCTGACGACAAAATCGTTCCTGGAGGGGTATTGCAGAAGGCTATCAACCTGACCACACGTCGTCGGGTGAATCTCTTGGTAAATTGAGCATGGAAGACCCGCTTGTTCTTCGAGGAGGACATCTTTCAACGCAGTTTGGAGCCGCTAAAGGGTCACTAACGCGAGCAACACGCACATTCAATGCGAAACTTGTCAACTTTTGGGCAGCACTGAGAAGATTTTCGACGATAGAGAAGCCAAGATGGTTTCATATGTTCCAATGCATCCGAGGTGTTCTGGCAAGAAAATCGTCATTGGCACACGGGATATTAACACCGAAAACAAGAGGCAGATAGTCAGTAAAACAAATCACAGTTCAACTTTGTAGTCCCGGGTGATCCATAGAGGAGTCAAAAGCACTTATCCCAGTTCATACCCTGGTCATTCAACATCTTGTCCGTTGGACATGCCCTCTAAGAGAAATTTTCAAAGACTTGGAAATCATCCTTTTCACATTAAGGTGTCATTATGACACATCCAAAGTGTGAAAAATTCATAAGTCAAACACATAGTTTTTGATTGTTAATGACTACAAACACTCCCTCCTGACAGTCATTGAAAATTGCATCACCTCACTGCACTGGCCAACGATGTCGGAAATCTAGAAAAGCTGCTATTGTTCCATTGAATTACATCTCGTATAATACGAGATGTGATCCCAAGCTCCTGCCTCCCCAAAGACTGGCATCGAAAAAAATGCTCTCTATAGCCGAAGCGAGGAAATCGATTGCGTCTCACGTTGAGACCAAAGTGTAAAGTGTATGGGTGATGATGGAGTGAATGAATTCATCTATGATGGTACTGTGGATACACTGGGTAGCGGCATGAAGGGGGCAGACTGATGTAATAACAGTCAGTCGAATGAATCACGTATTGTGTTCATGTGGTATAGAATAGTAAGAAAACTGGAAATGCCAGATGCATTGAGTGGCTTTCATTAAACAAGATAAATCAATGAGCCAAGACATTTATTTTGTTCAACAAATAGTTGAGTTACACACTTTGCAGGTACATCGAGTCCAAAATGTAAGGCAGGGGTTTCTTGGATGCAGGCCTGAGTCTTTGGTATAAGGATTGACCATGTAAATAAGGCTGGGATATGTAACTGATATGAGACTTGAGTGATGCGGTCTACATATTATATGCCAAGGGATGGTAAAAGAGTGATCCAAAGGGAGATTCTTTCCCTGACCAATATCAGAAAGACATTGGGCCAACTGAGTACTTTGTGGACAGTTACACTCAATATGCATATTATTAGTAAGTTAAAGGACCTTGAAATGATACCATAGATAGGATCTTTGGAAGCATGTATCTATGATCTCCTCCTTATTGCCCTTAGGAACCACAGGCAAGGTTTGCTGAAATCCCCTCTGCATGTCACAGTAATTCCCCAAAAGGAATGTTGGGTTGTTCTAGGATATCCCTGCAAGTCTTGTCTACCACTTCAACTGCATAGGAACCTCATCCCAAATGATGATACTGGTCTTTTTGAGAAGCTGGATCCTATCTGTGCCCCTTTTGATGTTACAAGAAATGCCCTTATTGATCTGAATGAAAAGTCTGAAAATGTTATGGGCTGTCCTTCCTCCAATGATAATTGCAGTAATATCAGATGATACAATACAATGAAGGTTGTTGCCTCTTCTGGAGTAATTAAGGGTATTCTATGTAAAAGACATATTGGTACCTCCATAACCATGTACAAAGAAGAGACCATCTTTTTGATTTCCCTGAGCATCCCTGGTGAGAGCAGATTTAAGGATCTGATGATGTATGCTCTTTTGACCTGGATTCATCTTGGTAATATTAACAAAAGCAGTCTGAAAACCTGAAATAGAATCATAGTTGTATTGTTCTGTGATTAGATGATTGCCAATAATGTCCTCCCAGTAACCTGTGAACTGGGGCATGCCTTGGAACTCAGAAAGAGCCCTTTATCCCTGCCATATGATCTTATTAATATTGAAAAAACCAAAGTTGTAGATTTTATCCTGTGTAGGATTACTGATGTCATGTCTATTTCCGAGCTGGTATGAAAGTTCATCATAAATGTGTTCCCAAAACAGGATCTAGAGTTCAGCTGGATCTGAAGGAACACAGTGGATTAAGATAGTGGCAAAGAGTCTCCTGAGCTGTGATCCTGTCTAAATGCTAGCAGCCTCTTGGAGAGAGAGCATCCATTCCCTATCACACTCCAGAAGACCATGTGCCAGATAGGTAGCCTTGAAAGTATAATATTGAGTGCCCTTGTATGATCTGAGTTCTTCAAATGACCTTGCTCCTTTGATTACAGTGAGGAGGGTACTTAGAGATAAAATTGCTCTACAGAGGAAGGACTTGCTATGAAGATTAAGCCTGCACATGAGGCTTGTATGTGGTATATTTCAGTTTAATCACCTCCACTCCAACATCTTTCTTTCTCACCACAATACCCATTTCACTATCTACAGACATGAGGCACTGTCAAGTACACATACTGAGACCCATCCACTCGGCAATGCCGACCGAGCAACCATCCTATACCCATGACCAAGTGTCCATGCCGCATGCATAACACTTGGTACACTGGTCTCAGCTCGATACATCTACCATCCACACTCCTTGTCCTCATCCTTCGGTCCATCTCCTCTCGGGACTTCCTGTCCTTGTATTATCCTCGGCCACAACTCCATTGTTTTATAGTTGGCCACTCCCTATTGTCCTATCCTTGGTCATGCTTCTTTTATTCTATCCTTTATTGTTCTATGCCTGTTTGCATCCCTTCATTCTAATTTTACTCATTGTGGACAATAACCACATGCTCTGCATACCTTGTTGTCCCACATTCGTTATTCCACATGTCACTTCTTAACCTATATAAGCAGGACATGCATGTACATATTTCCTCATTATGGGTATCAACTAGGCTTAGGCCCTTCTACCTGCTTCCCCTCTGTTAAGTCCTCGACTCAGGCTGGCATCACCAGTATCCTCCCAAGTATCTGTTTGTTGCAAATCGGTGGCACACACAGCAAGTAGGGTGCAACACATGAGTATGTTGAAGCCAATGCCACTACTCTTGGCCTGTAGGACTTGGCCATTGTCTGCCCAACATCCTTTGGCAGTACCAAAGCCCATCAGTACCCAAAACTTGACAGGCACAAAGCTCTTTGAGGTGGCTATGCCATGAGAAGTGGCTCGTTTGGTGTGGCCTGACCGAGTGGGCAGTAAAACACAAAACAAACTTTACATTTCTTTTGTTTGGGCACAGACTATAAGTAGTACATGTTGATTTCATCTCACTTCAGTCTTCCATATAGTTGACTGAAGTGAGTACCAGTTCCAGCCCTTCTATTTCTATGTCCAAGACTGACCTTCCTGTCAAGTACACGTACTGAATATCCAGTAACTTGGTACTACCAACCAAGCAACCAGTCTATGTCCACATGCAAGTGACAAAGCCGCAAGTAAGTCACTCGATCCATCGGTCTCAGTTCAGCACATCCACCATCCACATTCCTCATTCCATCCCTCATCCACCCCTTCCTTATTCATCACCCAATAACCTCACCCCATCTGCTCCTCATCCCTTGGCATGCCTTACCTCAGAACACTCAATCATTGTTTTATCCTCAGCCATGACCCCATTGTTTTATAGTCAGCCACTTCTTATTGTCCTATTCATTAGACATATCCCTATTATTCTATTTTCATTGTTCTATTCTCATTTACATTCCTCCATTCTATTCTTGATCATTGTGGACAATACCCTCACATACTCTGCATACCTTATTGTCATACCTTCCTTATTCCAGATCTCACTTCCTAACCTATATAAGTAGCGCATGCATGTACATACTTCCTCATTCTGGGTATCGACTAGCCTTAGGCCCCTTTACCCTCCCTTCCCCTGTTAAGTCCTCTACTTGGGCTGACATTCTTGTCACTCTCCCAATTTCCACTTCTGTCCTAAATTGGTGGCACACATGGAAAGTAGGGCACAATACATGAGTATGTTGAAGCCAAAGCCACTACTACCAGCCTGCAGGACTTGGCTGCTCCCCGCCAGCAGCTGTTGACATTACCAAAGCCTGACACTTCCTTTGTTATTGAAGTATATCTGTGCTTAGGTAGTTATTCTTATATAAAAACTTGAGTCTTCCATATAGTTGACTGAATAAATCTGTGCTTAGTTTTAACACTTACAGAGTGCAGGCAACCAATGGCAAACTCTTGCTAGAGAGGTTTATATGGTTTGAATATTTTCTCCTAAACAAAATTTTCAGGAAATTGGATATATAGCAATTGGGGTACCTCTGGTTATTTGATGTTAGCTTTAAAGTATCCCATGAGCATAGTATTGGCATGCTCTACCCTCTCTAATGTAGATGGAACATCCTGGGTAAGATAAATAACATTGTGTTAGCCAGGGAGGTGAATGGGAAGGGCAAAGACAGTGTCAGGGGAACCTCAAGAATAGGTCCTGGCTGGTGCCACACCCACCAACGTTCACACCCACCAAGGTTCACACCCACCAACTGAGACTTGTTTGGTATGCTCCCAACTATACCAATTTGTGACTGATAGTCGCAGTCCAATTGATGCCAGCTGCCAGCCGTAACGCTCGTTCGGCGTGTGTCTCATTTTAATTGACCATGAAGGTAAAGTTCAAGCCCACAGAGAGGTTGGGAAATGGTTGTTGTGATTCACATTGTTTTATCATGACAACTGTCTCCTAACTCTTTGTGGTCTTGAACTCAACTATGTGGTCAATACAGCTTGTCTGACAAAAGGTAGGTGAGCTATAATGTCAGATCATGGAAAACAACTTTTGGTTCAGCTACTAAGCATCAGTGGTAAGTCAATTGGAAGGTTTAGTACTAGTCAGTTTTCCATGTACTGATTAGGTGCTATAGTGTGTACATATTATGAGAATGAAAAACTTTTTTTGTAAGTCATTGGATTACTGTTTTAAGGTCCACATTCTGCCATTGGTTTCCTGTGTGTACTTTAAAGGCTCACTAGTCCTCTCAATCATTCCCTAGCCAATCTGATCATGGTAATCGGAAACAATGTCCACATATAATTCAGTCTAGACACATGCCATCCATCTGATTATACCAGGCCAATCCTATTACCCCATGAGCAAATGCATTGAAAAATTTCTGCAGCATTAGGAGGCAGCGCTCGTCTCGTCTGGTAGACCAAGATTGATTAGGTGTGCGTAAACATTTCCTCTGATCTATTGGATAGACTTGAAACTGACATTTGAGTACCAGGCTTCACTTTCGAACAAAATCTGACTGCACGCAGAGAATTATACGTGGTTAGTTTCTTTGTGGAGATGTAAAGTGTCTTCTAAGATTGGGACCTCAAAATCACGAAACTTCTATGAAATTACGAAACTTCTATGAGTTAGCTGCTCCACGACGGTTGTGTTTCCGTCACAGAAAAAAATTCTTGTTCCCGATAAACAGAACTCTGATATGATATCACCTATTCCCAACCTCCCTCAAAGGACAAGTGACATTGTCCAGGGCCCTTGCATTGATAGAGTAAATCCTTATCGAAGGATCTCACCTTTTTATTATCAATTTTAATAAGGAAGAATAACCACACTCTGGTTTTTTAAATACTGAGAATTTTAAGTGCTCGTGAGAAAGTTGTTTACGTAATCAATGATTACGCGGCTGACTGATCGGAATCAAACACCATCTCAATGTCACAGTATACTCCTCCATATCCACCTTACGATCCTACGGATAAGTCTAGGTCAGTTCACACTCTACTTTCACTATCCATCTTCTTCGTCTGAATTCTAGCCTTGCGCAGTTTTAGGTGAAATGTCCTCTGGAACTCTCCAGAAAGGAATGGCTGATTTGATACGTCACAGCTATGAGACTGTGACCAGGAGATGGCCAATAATCCTGACAAGTCTCATTGATGATTTATACCAAGAAAACATGACAAATCTCTGCGAGGCTGTAGGCGAAGATACGATTCGTGGTAAAGCTGAAGAAGGCAAGGCCATAATCCAGTCTCTCAGCAAATTAAAGTACGAAATGAGTCGTAATCGAGAGCTTGAGTGAGTAGCGCAATGTCCTTGTTACCTGTTCTCTCTTTCTAAAATATCTGCCATGCAGGGTAATCCCAGAGGATGGAGGATCTAATATATCGATATACAACTCGCTTCTTGGTAAACTAAGAGAGGGTCAAGCATCAACATGGTTCAGCGCTCCCTGGTTGTACGCTGAGTAGGTAAAAGTTTATATACATACTTCACAACAGCCTAATGCAGTAACAGATGCTATCTGTAAGAACCTTCCATACTGGATGTTTCGTAAATTTCCACTTGGCCACAGGTATCGTCTTGTGCGGAGTTATTTTGCACAAACTATATTTTGGAAAGAGTATGACCCATTTAGGACTCAGAAAGAGCGGACCTTCAGGTCTAGTGCATCAGCAGTCTACCGCAAGTGTCCAGGTCCATGATTCAAAAATTATCATCTGACCTTTTAAAAAATATCATAGAGCTAGCGCATACGTTTTCCGAGCTGGGTGCCAAGATACAGGTCATGGAGTCGGACCCTGCCAAGCTAGAAGCGGTATTCAACGAGATGTTGCAAATTTGTCTCTGGTACGTCCACAATACTTATTGAAACCAAATTCTATGCTATGTGATGAATCGAAGTTATGTTTCTCAGGGGGAATGCAACTGTTCGGTTTACTCTCTATTTATGTCGTTGTGACTTAAAATTATTTTCAGGACCTCTCGCTGTTGACAAACATGACACATGAAGACATTCAGAAGTTACAGTCCGTCGGGCGAGCTGCTCAAGAGGAGCGTAAAAATTCTATTCTTTTAGACAACTCTGCTCTGGCATGGAAACAGTTAAGCAGTGTAAAGGAGGGGAGAGTGGACTTTGTGCTCGATAATGGTATGTGGGTATGTGTTTCTGTGGGAATTTTATAACAACAAAAAATTACAAGCGGGTTTTGAGGTACCTTATTTGAAACTTGAACCCTCGGGGAGCTGTATGCTTAACTACACAGCTATTTACAGATCTTCTGTTCGCTGACTTTCTCATCACGTACACACCATACGTGTCCAGAGTGGTTTTCCAGTTGAGTAGTATTTTTAAAGTCGACATGATACTTTACTGATACAGCTATAGTCCGAAGACCATTCCATGGTTCGTCTCGGATGTTCTTCCTGCCGATTTCGGTAACACCTTTACCTCGCTGCTGGATGCTTCTTTCTTTGGTGACTATTCACCTTCGCCAACTGAACGTAGAGACCTGGAAGTTCTTGCGCACCGCTGGCAGGAGCATTTATCTTCGCGCCGTTTCTTGCTTTCCGTGTCCCCCGATTCAAATATCGGTCAACCTAATCCTTTGGCTGACTTTTGGACGTCACCGTCCCCATATGCTGATATCGAACACGAAGCTCCTGCATTAACAAGTGCGCTGAAGGGAAGTGCACTGGTTATTTTCAAGGTAAGGATATTTTGGCATTCATCTACATTGTCCAATTCAAGCCATATAATGCACATGGGGATCTCAAGTAACTATATTCAAATTCCCTATTCAATGTGTATTAGCTGATACAATGAACGCCATCAGTTATCGCAAGTATGCCTTCATTGCTGCTACCCTGCTTGTGAAATAATTACATTGCTGATAGACTAACTGCTGATGTGAAATGGCCTCCATCCACCCCTTTTTCGGTGGCACTGGGTCTGTATCTTTTCCCTGCTTAAGATTTCTTTTTAAAGAGCTGTCTACTTTCAACAGGTCCCCTGACAGGCCTATTTCCCATATTATCGCTACGCACGTTGAAGGCAGATGTCGCAGTGGGCATAACGGATGACCGCGTTAAAACCCTTGACGCCAAGGATCCAAAATGGAGAATCAATGGGAAGTAAGTTCATCTCTCAGAATCTCCAGTCTTTCTTTCTGATTTTAAAAATATTTCATAGGTATGCCCTTATCTCATTCGTTCCTGAAAACACTGGAGCGGTCTGATCCCTTTCACGTCCTGGGGTCTACCACGACTAAATTTTCTGTGTTTTCTGGCGTACGTGTGTTCAGGTATATCACGGCAATGGCTGGGCACCTTTTTCAGATGAGTTAAATACGGGAATTTGAAACAACATAGATTGAGTGAGGACCGCTGATCACGCGGAGAGCTACAAAGACGAAAGCTTAAGACAGTCGCAAACTAGAGTGTTTACTTCATTTGATCCTGAGCAGGAGAAAGACCCTAAGCAGTTCGACCTTGTGTCCTTTTTTTTTTCGTTCTCAAAGACCAGCTAGAGATTATTAAGTGATTTTAATGATAGCTGGTGGTTGTTGAGTAGTAGCGTAGTTTTTAGTTGTTAGACTGTTGATGGGGTCATATGAAGCAATGATATATATTTATTCTGCTCAAAATATAATCTTCTGGTGAAAAATGATGAGCAACACAGCCTATAACACAAAGTTCCTAATGGCTTTGGTGGATTGTATGGGTGGTTGTTAAAGTGAACATTAAATATCTTTGGTGCCTTGCATTGGTGCTCTATATGTACTTCCTTTTTGTAAATGTTGTATATCAACATCTTGGCTTTGGAAATATTGGCCTCCGTGTCAATGACCAGGAATGCCAATGCCAATTCGACATGACCATCTTGAAGCAGTACAAGTGCCTATCACCATGCTGCTGAAAAATAGGTGGCGCCGTGTCGTTATTATGCGCAGTAGCTAAAGACGAAGGAGCTCAGTGAATGGACGATTCACTGAGCGTATATTGCAACTATACCTGAAGACGAAGGAGCTATAGACGTACTATAAGCTGCCGCACGTCTCGGTATACGGAAATGG
>QLPG01029026.1:0-15106 GCA_003314385.1 Gomphus sp. MG54 | reverse complement strand
AATGGAGTATTTTAGTCGGTACCGCCGAGTTATCGAGTCCTCGGTACGTGTACTTGACAAAGTATCGGAACCTTGACTTCGGAGTCTTTGGAGGTTCGGAAATGCAAAACCTCAGAATATATATCGGACATCCGGAAATCGGTTATTCAGTCTTTGAGTGATCCGAAAAGTCCCAGAAAAGGTGTGGGTGGTTGTGGGGGCTAGTATGGGTTTAGTGAGAGTACGGGCCATAACATTGGGCCGGGTCATGGGTGCTCTCAGCTTGACCCGCACCCACACCCAGGGGCACCCAACCCGGTGACCTGTGCAGGTTAGCTTAACCCATGCTATTCCCTAACTGGTCCAATGAGTCACTGTCAAAAAATTGCAATATCTCAACCAATAGAAATTATTACATAAACATGAGGAGACCAATTGAAAGCTAAGATGCAGGGGTATCTGTGAGAATATTCTCAGATTTTATAGATTTTTATTTGGTTCATAAAATTTGGAGCAAGTGAAAAGTGCCAAACATTGGACTGGTTTTGTGAGTCACTGTAATTCTGGCACATGAGTGCAATGGATTCTCAAGATGAATAACCCAGCCCAGCACTCTGTCACACAGTCTTTAAACAATTGAGAGAAAAGATCCCATCAAGACTAGAGAAAGAGGGGTGGAAAGATAGTTCTTCTCCTTGCTAATGATACATATATCACAAGGAAACCTCTCAAGATTGGAAATCAATCAATCAGAGATGTAATTGGAGTATATTACATGAACAGAGCCTAGTTGGATAGACATAAAGCAAACATCTTACTTTCTAATTAGAATCTGGTCATTCTAGTTTCAAATGAAACTCCTTCAATCTCAGTCATTGTAAGTAACAGACTAAAGTTCATATGAATACCTGACCATCAATTTAGTTCAAATATGCATGAGCATAAGGGTGTCATTAGAATGCAGATTGCAGATAAGACCCATCTCACCTGAGTCGTTGTAAGTAACGCACTGAAGTTGTTACGACGAAAAGGGAATGGTATTTATACTATAGCGAAAGAGTGGAAAATGGAAAGTGGAGAGTGGAGAGTGGAGAGTGGAGAGTGGAGTGTGGAGAGTGGAGAGTGGGCGGTGAACAATCAATGAGGATGTAGCGTGGACTTGAGACAATAATAACGCGCAGTGGACGCGTTCAGGTATGGCGTTACTCATACTTCAACGAGATGTCTAGCACAGGCCTGTTGACTCATTCTGTTAGAATGTTACACGCGTCCACGCGTGACATCTAGACTGCGGAAACATACCGGATATAAAAGGTGGACTCATCTCCTCCCCTGAATCGTTTCTACCTACATGGACTAGTGAGCTCAGGAGTGTTATTGTTAAGGTACTTATGTATCATATTGCCTCATTTATAGTTATTCAGTTCCGTCTCTGCACTTGAGGATCATAGAAGCAAGATATATTGATGCAGACGGTGACATTATTTTTAGTCCTTACCAAAGATCACTCTCAACTGCATTACCTTCTCCCAAGAAAGGCCCGCTTACCTGACGGCCCGCCACAAGGATCACACACTAATTGAAAACTCTCCCTACACCTTTACAAACACTACATGTCTCCCAATCAAACAGTAAGAAGCTCACCCCCCCGCGACCATTACATCTCCAGCAGAGCCGTCCGCCAATGCGAGGATCCCCAGGGGGATAGGATACGGACGGACGTGACATGGGGGGTGGTGCATGGATGATCTGTGGTGGTGGTGAGTTCGGTGGGGGGTGATATCCATGTGGTGACGGGCTATGTGGAGCATGTAGCTGGTGGGGAACATGATTGCCAGAGTGGGATGCTTGGTGCGAAATGTGGGTAGCTGATGGAGAATGGGAATGGTGCCCTTGGTGATGGTTCGGAGAGTGAATCTGGTGGTGATGTGGCGGTGGTGAATGTGAATGTCGGCGGTGACGTGGCGGCGAATGTGACCCATGCCGGTGGTGTGAGTGCTTGTGTCCACTATGCTTCCGGTGCAACTTCGGGGGTGAATGAGAGCGCTGCATTGGGACGCTTGGGTGACCTGGACCGTACGCCGCGTGGGGTGGTTTGAACATCGGAAGAGGGTGCTGGAAATTGCTGGCACCACCGGACGATGCACTAGAGGGGAAAGGAGCGTAGGCGAGTGCACCCGTGTACGGTCGTGCGTACCTATCCCAGCATTTGCCACAGGGATGCGATGGGTCATTGTTTTTGTAGCCTGTGTTATGACCTATGGTAGTCGAAAAAAAAACATAGATGAATAAATTAAATAAAAAGAAAATGCTTAGAGGAAAAACGCACACTTTGAGCATTCATACCCTTGAGGATATACAAGCAATTTGCCACCTCTCAGTAAAGGATGACCAGGCATTGGTGTTGTAGTGGGTCGACCATCATTAAGCACCGTGCTCGTCCCTACTCCTGTGTTATGCATTGGCACACTATGAGTGGATGGAATGGAATGAGGTTGTGGAGGGGGACCAGGCGGTGGATTGAATGACTGTGCTCCAGGTGGCGGCCCAGGCGGTGGATTAAATGACTGTGCTCCAGGTGGCGGCCCAGGCGGGGGACTGAAGGGCTGCGCCGAAGGAGGTGGACCGGATGGAGGACTGAATGATTGTGCAGGAGGGGGCGGTCGAAGTGGAGGATTGTATGACTCTGCGCGTGGGAGGGACGGAGAGTCAGATAAATCTGTGGTCGTTCGTGCCTCCGGGGAGTGCGTTACCGAAGGATGCCGGGGAGGAGCGGCAGGTATAGGGGATAAAGAAGGGTTATGACTTGCGTTCATGGGCGCAGTGGAAGGATGCCGAGGTGGAGGCGGAAAGTCGAAGCGTGTTGGGGACTGCGCGGGGTCGCTTATGAACGGTATTGGCATAACCGTTGATACTGGTGTTGGAAATTGTACAGGTACGGGAGGCGGGGCAGGCTGGAAGGGCCTGTGTGGCCCGAGCTCCACGGTTGCTTCACCTTGATATGAGTCAGCTATAGGAGTATACGCCGGAGGTGCATCTTCGGTAATAGCACTCAAGAGATTGTTGGAATCTGAGGATTGTTGTGGAGCAAGTTGCTAGAGAATGGTAGGATCATCATGAACTGCAAAATGTCAAAAGATTAGCGGTACGTACGCTGCTAGGGGTAGTTCTGGAATTTGATGAATCACTGAAAGTGGAGGATTGCGAGCTGGAGCTGGTATTCTGTGGGGTGAGCAGACGGTTCCGAAAAGGGTTCTGAGAAGCGGTCGCCATGAGGGAGAGTAGCTAGGACGCTGCGTACTATCACGCGTTTATATTGTTCCGTGCATGGCACTTACATAAGCAGCAAACATCGCCTCTCTCCTGTGCTCTTTCAGCCACGCTCCGAAAACACTAGAACCCACAGCTTGTCAATGCTGTATTCTTTTCCTCTTACAGCTGCCTTTCTATTGTCATTTACATTCAAGTTCTCTGTGGGCTCCTGAAGAAGAGCGAGTCGTCAGGGGCCTTGTCTTGAAAAACTTTAAACTGGGGCCATTGTCTTAGCGGCCCTTCTTTGGCCGTACGATTTTTTCTTTTTTTTTTGGAAACCTGTGCAGTTGTCATTAAAATTGCATTTACTTTACAGCATGATCCACCATTCCATGTGCCTCTAATCCCCGGCCACAGGTGTCAGTTCGAGTTGCACTGGTTGGTGGGCACTTCAAGAAAATTATTATCTCCTGTGCGCTGCATTCAATCCCCCTTAAAGTTTGAACACCCTGTATTCCAGCTACTGGCAGCAAATGACTCCTCGCTAGTTTTGCAGCCACGTCACCAGAGACACGCAAATATCTTATGACTCCATTCTGGAGGCATCTCCACTCGAAAAGTCACTTGTTCTCGTACCAAGTTCACAATATGCGTCTAGAAATGGGAAAATTCACCTCCATACTTTCTGTCCATGTCTGGTCATTACTACCTTCTGTTAGTCCTGCAAACATATCTCCATTCCTTCGAATTAGATTACCTCTATGATTGATTCGCCAGGACGAATTTAGCTATGCTTTTTATTTGCACAGCCTAGGCTGAATTGCTATTGTTGAACATGATAGGTAATCTTACATAATCCTGCCAAACAACAAATAGAGCTCGGCACAAGAAGCCGGCCATCCCGGACTTTTACATTGAGTGTCCGAAAGTGATGTTTTGCAACGGGGAAGCCTGATATCGTAGAGCTGGCAGTTTCTTCTTGAAGAAAGGATCGCATTTAATGGCCGTAAACAGGGTTGTACAAGTTCGGGTTTTCGTTTTAGGATTAGTAACAGCAATCTCGCATGGAGTCGCTTCGCTATTGTGCTCTCCCGCACATGTGTCAACTTCTTCCTTGATTTCCGGGCATGTTCCTGCTACTCCAGAAGTTTAATATCATATATCCCTTCCTTCTACATCAACTTGGTCCTATTGTTCCAGCATATATTCTATGTGTTATCCACCCCCCACCACTTACATCCTTTCACCGCGCAAGCACGCATACAGATCGAGCTGGCTCCAGTCTGACTTTTCCACACCGATTTCCACCTTTCTTGCCCCTGATAGGTCTGCCCGCAAGTGACCCCATTTGGTGCGATATTTGATATTCAACTCCACGAATTCTTGCTGCGGCAGGATCGGACGAGGTATAATACGCTACGCTTTCAGGTTAGATGCATAAAGAATGTTCAAGATACCCTTCATCTCCTTACAAGGCGTTCTCTCCATCGCTGATATCCAAGTCGACCACGGCGGGCCCGGGATCCTCGTCCCCAAGGAAAGCCTCACCGGTAGCATCGTCACGCTATTCACCCAAATCACGATTCGCATCCTCTTCAATACACGAACGCAGTGATGTATCCAACTACTCTGGAGAACTGAATGAAATTTGGCAATGCAGACATGGCGACCAGTTGGGAGGTCATGTCGGGATGTTAGATATGGCTGAGACTCCTCGTGCATGCAGACACCAGTCTTTTCCATATCATATAGGGTATGTTATTTTGTTACAATGTTGTCAGTGAAGCTCAGCTTGGTCTTGCAGTGATATACCGGTTGGTCGACACACCAATCAGGTTATTGAAGCGGATGTCAACTCATGGGAGGCATGTGAAAAACATGGCCACGATGCCCCATATGTAACAACAGGCTTAGGAAAGCCAATCCCGGGTCCCTCACATTGCAAACCACCAACCCTTACAAATGTCGGGGCCGAAGTGATTGACGATGCAGGTATGTTGTTATAATTCCGTAATCGGACGTTTGGTGAGGCTTAAGTACCTGCAACTACGCGGTAGTGTGTGCCCGACCGCGCAGGGTAGCCCTCCGCTACTATCAATCCCCGGCACCGCCCCAGTCGCTTCGTTGCCAAACTCCGCCAATCCTTCTGTCCGGGTCCCGTACGAAACGTTCATTCAATGACGCAAACCCGATTTCATCTGCCGAATCACCACTCACGGTATGTATGCGCCCCGCCGAAATCACACCGTCATCAGAAGCTTTGTTTTGACCCCCCAAGTCTAGAGCAACGAAGTAAAGCATAATGCTTGCTACACACCGTCACCGTTATCGTCGAAACTTCCCGTAGAAGGTGCCAAGTCGGGGTCTTATTGCCACACTTTTGCCAATCCTTTTCGGATCTTTTTCGACTGGGGTTGTCATATTTTAGACTGGGCACGGTCGGCTAACAAAGAAAATCGATTTAAAAAAACCAACAAGACACTAGTGACGCCTGTACACCCTGCGATATTTGAAAAGTGTGAGAGCAGGCACGAGGATGACGCTGAAGCTGTTGGTGAATATGACCCTGATACTTGGTCCACCGTGGAATCAGATGACGGTGATGAAGAAAGCGAAGTGGAAGCTTCATTATGCACACCCCCTATGTCAGGACTGGAGACCAAACACGAATTGGATTCGTGGTGTTCTTCGGCTATTCAGTCATGTGAAGAGCAACTTCATTTGGAAGAGCCAGAATACCAGCAATTAACAGAGGAAGATCCCGAACGGCCAGTATATTTATCGAGGCGCACGGCAGGCCGATTTAATCGTCCTGGATCCGACAGCAACCCCACTATCCCTCAGGCGATAGTCAGGCCCTCCCCGGTGGGACTATTCAGGCATATAAACAACACATCTAACGACCACCGAACCTGCACTCCTACCCCTGATGTGGACTGCGCGCTCGATTACGATGGAAATATCCAACTTACAAGCAGGAACGCATCGGCTGTTGCGCTTTTGAGTAATCACATGTACCCTCGGTGGAGGCATTACCGGTTTGAGGCACACAACGTTGCGGGCATGGAGATTGGTTATGAGGAGAAGGTGCCTGTGACTTATTTAGATGAGGGTATGGTTGAGTTGGAGCGGCTACAGGAAAGCTTTACGTTAGGTAGGGAAGGGTAGCGGTTGACAGGGAAGAGGGTTAGACGGATGTGATAAGTGAACATGCGCTCAAGTTATCGCTTTCGAATTTCAATATGTATTATTATGATTATTAATGATCTATGTATGTCCATTTAGCGCCTGCGAGAGGAACACTTCCCCAAACGTACTAAGACTTCAGATGTGAACATTGCTCCCTCCAAGGGGAATAATGAAGGTTGGCTAAAACACGTCATTTTGAATCATCTCTCTCTCTCTCTAATTCCTCGAGAATAAGCAAACTAACGTCAGCCGGTGCTTGGTTACTAACAATACAGAGTGTGGGGAGGCGGGGGTAAATGAACACTCCCGCAACCCATGCCAGTTGCCGATATTATTTCCTGTTTAGTATTCTGATTTTCTTTATTGGTTCGCGAAAAAAGAAGACAGCTAAACACTGCCGAAGAATCGAAGTCCGACGCTTCTCACACTTCTTTCATTGCATTCTACAGTCTAACAACCCAACTGGGTCTTCCTTTTACAAGTACATGGGTATACAACAATGAGACAGAGTACCACAAACACCCAAATGGAAAGAGTTCTCTGAGTCTCTACAAGGTATCTCACACCGCTACCCCTCGCCCAATATCCCGCCACTCTGCATCGTCCAGGCGTTCCAATACCTGCTGGCATTTTAAACGGATATCATGTTGAGCGTCCTCCCCAAGAAAGAGCACGTTCGGCCATCGTTTTCCAGTAGCGCATCCCTCCCCACGCACAACATCAGCAATCACGTTGACAGCCTTTTGTGGGTCCCCTGGTTGGCAGCCGTGTACTCCTGCAAGCATCTTGGCGCCTAAAGCATGGTAAGGGAGATATTCAGGCCGAACCATATTTTCAGGTTTCAGTTCACTGTTGACGATCATTTGAGTCCGGAAGCCTCCAGGTTGGACAAGTAACACTCGGATACCGAATGGTCGCAGTTCCTCTGTCAACGACTCGGTGATTGCTGGCCATCCTGGTCTCAGACTAATCAGAGGTTGAATGGCTAAAGACTCACCATGGACAGCGGCCTTCGAGCTCCCGTATGGTCCTGTTGTACAGATTCACACGATCAGTAAAGTCCGAGAAACAAATTATTCAGGGGCTATTTGCGTACCAACAAGCTAAATCAAAAGAAATTATGAGAATGTGTTGACAACCGACATTGGAATTAGTCACTTACAGCGGATTGGGTATTCCAGCCGGACCTGCTACCAACAACTACGATTGTTCCATCTCTTCGTTGTCGCATATGAGGAAGGAAAGCCTGAGTGACATTGATAACGCCAAACACGTTCGTCTTGTACTGCTCCATGAACCCTTCCACCCTGAGGTTTTGGGTAAGCATTCCATTCAAAGTGGTTTTTCAGAACTTACCCTACTTCTTCCAATGCCCCAAACATTCCATATCCGGCATTGTTGACTGAAATCAACATTAAATCGCATTTCTAACTTCAATTTGTTGGGACCACTTGCCTACTACATCAATGCGGCCATAGACCTTGATTGCCTCCGTCGCCTTACGTTGTATGACCGAGAAATCGTCTCGTACATCTAGCTGCATGACATATGCACCAGACAACTTCAGATCCTGGATTTTACTCATATCACGGGCGGTCGCAATAACTTTATCTCCACGCATGAGAGCGGTTAATGCAAGACAACGGCCTAAGCCAGACGAGGTCCCTATCCAGGAAACGTCATAACGCTTCGAAGAACGGGGAAATCCAACGGATTATCTACCTGTGATAAGCCAAACTTTGCGCGATGCTGCGAAAACCCCTGCAGTGTCAGGCATGAATCAGACTTAGAGGGAAGGGACGAGGGGAAGAGTTTGAAGGAGATGACAACGAGTGAGTGTTTCGCCATTGGGACGCTAGACTTTATATGTATAGGTTTCATGGCCGAAGGTCTGTAGGAACGGTCCCACGAGTTGGCTTCGGACGATGACGTACCGGAAACCACGAGCACATGATATACGTGAAAACCACCAATCCCCGAGATCCTTGATCAGTTAATATCCGTGGCCCTGGCGCAAGGTCGAGTTCTTGATAAGATCAGATAGGACTCACTAGCAGGCCCTCGAATACCTCGTGTAACAGGTACTTGGACAGCGCCGATCAACAATTGGATCAGTTTTGTAGAAAACAAGTATACATACGAACCCAGCGGGCGCCCATCTTACCCCAATGCAGTTATCCGGCGATACACAACCGACTTCGGCGGCATTTGGTACCGGTCTTCCTTTCCGGCCATTTATTTTAATGACCAATTGGTGCATATTCGGACGTTTCGTGAGTGTTTCTACAGCAGTTCATGCGTTCTAGTACCAGCTGGTAGATGCTCGTGTCATTCGCCCATCTGTGCGCTATTTTCTTTAATTTCAAATTTCTCTAACAAGAAGAAAATATAGCTAGCCGTGGTTAATCATCAAATCTTTCAAGCTCATGGACAACACAAGAAAGAAAACCGGAGAAAAGAAAAAAGAAAATAAAAAAGAAAAAAAGAAGAAGGAGCAGGGATGAGTAGGTTCTATGGCTAGACTTCAAGATCACAATGGCTATGCCGCTCATAGCAGATGGGTTGTAGGAATGTTCAGGGTCGCAAATGCAAACAGCAGATCATCTCTGAACGTGGATAATCCTCTGCACAGAATCTATTGGGTGATATCTGTGCATATATGCACATATTGCGTCGTCATCCACTGTTGTTGTCAAGGGTAACCGGTTATTGCAGAAGTTGAGGCAACTTCACATTCTATGTTCATCCTTGTCGGGGTATACCGTGGGCACACCATTTCAATAGAATAGACGAGGACACCCTGGAAAAAAGGCCTATCCGGACATTTAGACCACGAAGAAGGCATCTTTCCCTGACGCGTAGTCGTGAGTATTTTAATTATCTTACAAGACACCAATTACATCTTTACTCTTGGAGATGAGACACCCTTTTTTTACAAAAGCGGGAACAGGGGGTGGAATGCAATGAGATGGATATCGTGACAGCATGCCTCGGAAGTCAACAACCCGGTTCGGTCACAGACACACCCGCGCCTTATTTCCCGAATAATCTTTAAGATTGTTCAAGTGACACATCTTCGTGATGTGCTTCTGGTCATATATAGTGACAGTAGTCGAGCGGGGTGTACCTATATCGATCTCATCTGTTGTAAGAGCTCTATGATCCAGGTGAAAAGGATAATTCTAATTATATGACAAGTTTGTCCTCACCTCCAGGTTCCGATAGTTTGATCACCTCTGAGAATCTGCCTGGTGTTCCCAATGAGTTACAGCGTCCTTCTCGACCTCGCGCAGGAAAATAAATCACCCCCTAACATGGCTTCCCTTCCTACCGTTCACTCATGATCCTTCTATTTAGTTTCATTTGGTAAAACCTTGGAAGCAACCGGTGGACAGCGGTATCAGAACGTTGGTGTCGCACGTATCTGCCGGCGAAATCTAGCTGATGATGAAACCATTATAATTAAGTGAGGCATCTCCTGGGGTAGAGGGTCGGTTAATATGCTGTTTCTATATTGGCCATGTTGACTCAGTCTTATGAAAAGTTGAATTGTCTCAGTGCTGGAAGGCATGTATAGATATCCCGTCTCGGAATGAATATTTGGTGTTAGACACCTCGTCTCCAGACGAGAGAGATATCAGGAAATGGTGCATCAGATTTTCAGCCCCCTGAACTCTGCTCACGCAAGCATCGACCAGTCTGTTTGCTCAACAAGACTATTAGGTATGAGCTTCTTTCTCTCCAGGCTCGGGACTAACAAGAGCCTGCAGACTGTATACTACCAACACGAGCGCCTCCATAGAGTTATGTGATGAGGGATAACCGGGGGTGGCCTCCTTACTGAATAAGCCCAACACATGATTGGATGATGAATGATTTTTGGTTCTTCATATCTTGACCATGCTGTATACGCTCACGAAAAGCACATCTTTCCTGCCTAGGGAAATCGCTTTGCCCATTTCGTACAACATACTACACACCCATCCCTCCTTGTTGCAACATAAGATATCCAACTACTACATGCAGCAAAATGACCTGCAAATATTGTCAAAGTTCACCATGGTGTGGGTGCGTTTACCGCTCCCACAATTGCCCTAGAGTCCACGACCATGATACATGCGAGCACCAAGACTAAGCCTTGCTCTGGCTCACGAGTTTCTATTTTAGATGCTTTCTTCTGATCTTAGCGGTGTTTTCTGGCAAGCATCCACATACCAAAAGGTATTTTTATTTCTTACATCTATGACGATGACTTCCTATACCTCCAAAATACTCGGAAGACAGAAGAGGCTCATTCATATATACCCGCTGACGTGGCCATTTGGTGGGATGATATTCCCACCAAATTTTGTACAGTGGGAATATACATCTAATCAGCCTCTCAAAACCGGCCCAATCTCCGGGGTATCCGGGGGACTGAAGAATTGAATAACGGCGGAGCGGAGTGCTTCAGGAAGGTTACGTCCGGGAGTATACGTCGGGAGTATGGGATTGCGATAATTTCCGGCGAGTATGGACTTGTGTACAAGTGCCTAAGCGGATCGGAAGGCTGTACCCCGAGATGATGATGGCAAGCGGAAGTCTCTTCAGCCTCTAAGGGATGAATTAGTCCCGGAAAATGCAGTCCAAGCAATGTGTATTTATCGTTGAAAACGCCACGCCTGACACTTCTATCGGCTGTGAAAAAGCTTGGTTATGTCAGGCTGTCATCTTCAATTCCCGGCTGTATTACGATAAACAAGTTCCAGACTGAAAGAGACAACATTTAGAAGTGCCCTGTAACTCTATTTTGGCAGTCGGTGCACATCCGGAACAACTGTGATGCGATCCTTGTGGCGCAGTGTCACTGGCAGCATCCTGTGTTGTCCTGTGTTACGCGTATGTCATGTTCCGCTGACTCAGCCACATCGCCTCGAACCGAGGTGATTATGTACTTCTGGCGAGCCCATATTTTGTATTGATGATCCTTTACGTTGTTCTCATCTTCTGTTCTCATGTTCTGTAGTTACTACTTTGATGGAAATTTGCCGCATTGGCGTTTGACGGAAACCTTCACTTCCTATCATAAAATTATGGCCCCTCCCTCTAGGCCAATCAAAGTGATTTCTTCATAGCCTCCTCTTCATGCATACCGGCGAATCGGGTGTCGGCGCGAGCGTTTTTTGGTAAAAAGAATGTTAAATGCCGCCGCAACTTCCGACACGTGTTCAACTTCTTACAACTTACGGCGAATTCATGTTTCCCGAACGCATCCTCATTCGCCGCTCCTGTTTTCTGCATAGGTCTTTCCCTTGTGGTGATTGTTGGAACCAATCTTTCTAAGGCGGCCCTAGAACAAACCAAGGTTTACCGGACTAAGTGTCAAGGCGCTGATGATCTCATCTCCGTGCGTTGCATGCAGAATAAATTTTTATTGAGATGTGTGTGACTCTACCCTTCAAAGAATTTCAACACGGCCTAAAGGATACACCCGGTCCGATCGAATAGGGGAGGCTAATGATGCCGATATTTCAGTTAGAAGACGACACCTAAATTTTCTCATGTTGCCTCAATGTACTGAAAATATCTTTCAAAGGTATAACCAACAACCAACGTAGCTGGATTTGTCTTCAAGTAAGTTGATGTCTTCCATTACACGTCTCACCTTTCACAGGATTCTGGTACTCGCAGTACTATCCCAAGAGAATCCTAGTGACATTTACAGAAAACGTCATCAAAATGATAATTCAAATGTTTATATGATTTATTTACAAGGTTCAGTTTTTTGCTCTCCATTACCACCTCTTTAGTTGAAAGGATGTATCCTCGTTCGAAGGCCTAGTCTTAACCATCAGTGGCTACGATATGGAAACCAAAAACAAAAAATAGAGCTTTCAAACTTTAGTGAGTTTTCTTTTCTTTTCTTTTTTTTTTTTTTTTTTTTTTTTGAACTAGGGCTAAACCTTGGATATTCTCTTCAGTTAAGGTGTATTTCCCATTTCACATTGTTCTATAAAGTTTCGGCTTCTAACCAGCCTCCCCTCAAAACTGTCTCGGAACAGTGTTGAAACTCTTGAAACTCCGAAACATTCATTTTGAATAGCCATGAGGTCATTTTTCCTACTTACTATATAATTGTCGACTGCCAGAGGATCAACAAAACAACCCGTTATGAGCACCCTTACCCTAGTAACTTTTGCTTCTCTACTTCTCCAAGTCGTCAAAGCCGCAACCATCACTTCTAGACTCGTACCTACCACCCGCTTGATAACTAGGCCTAGACGCAACCGCATTGCTGGAGGAATCATCGCTGCCATCGTTATTCCTTCCCGTAAAGCTCCATGGCCATGTAATCCGTACTCTCCCCACTGATTTGATTCATATCGTCAGTCATTGGCCTTGGACTCCTCCTTCTGTGTGGTTTATGTGCCGCTAGTCTCATCAGGGGCCGCCGTCGTACCCCGGGGACGAATCCCGAGCTGTATGCTGGACCGCCAATGGATACAGGTGGTGGCATGTATCCAGCCCCTGGAGTTGGATACTCCCATGGTGGGGCAACTGCATATGGACCCGTAAGTCCTCATTAGCTCCAGCTATTATTGTATGCTACCCTTAATCTTTAAATGTGTGTAGCCCCCAGGTGCTCCGCCACAAGTATATTACCCAGTGAGTCTTTTGTTGTCACCTCATAAATATCCTCTGTTAAATCTGAGACAATGGAACAACAGGGTGGAAAAGACGCACGATTTGTAGGCGGTTTCGCAGACAGGCCTCCCAATTGATAGCACCGTGATATCATCGGACATTTTATAATATAACATCTGCGATAGCCCTCTGTGATAATAGTGGAATAAGTAACAACATTGTCAGATTTCGATGGATAAGACTTGAAAGGTATGAAAAACCTATTTATTTAGTCAAGAAATTCATAGGGCTGAACATGAGTCAAAATATCAAGTGATTCTTACATTTTTTTTTTCTGGGAAGAAATATTTCTATGCTTGCAGCGACACTCGATCCTGTTCAACATGATCTCTCAGATCCATCGGTCAGCGTTATACTCTTGTATGGTCACTCTCATGAAAGTGATCATAAATTGGAATATGGTTTGTGAGTAGCGATAGGATCAACTTGGTCTTGGTTAGGTCCTCTATAACACTATGTTAAATCTGTAATAGAATGGACTTGGTATATATTCAACAGGTCCAAACATTGAGTAGCATGATGCATAATACAAAGTTGATACTTTTTGCTCAATTTAATAAATAAATAAATATAGTGTTTCAGAAGTGACTCAACAAGTCTTAAAGAAGGTTTTACTGTACAAGTCCCTAGCTATTTGTATATGATGCATTCAGTTAGATTAGTCATCTTGTTCTATATCAGGAAGCTCTTAAAATGAGAGCATGGAATGTGTAATCATATTAGTAATCATTCCTTTGTAATTATGTGATGAATCTCTATTGTCATTTGCAGCTCAAAAGGTTTGTTTCACCCATTTTTTCATATCTTTCATATTTCTGGCTATTTGCTATATGATTAAATAAGCTTGGCTCTCACCCATTTTGGAACTACCCTGCTGCTTAGATAGTGTCAGGGAATGACCTATTTCCAACCCCAAACTAATCCTATACACAGAAGCATGCATACTGAATGTACTAAACCAAGGGTCACAATCAAGACACTCTTTAAGTCCATATCTTCTGTTAGGTATTGGGAATGCCATGTAGAGAAATGGGCTCTAAAAGGTTTATTTGATTTGAGTAGGAACACTAGGGACAAAGACTAGTAAAAAAACTCCTCAGTGTGTGTGGTCAACACTCATTTTTATAAAAGATAACTACCTAGCAAAAAAACTACAAAAGATTAGTTTGTATTGTATACTAAAATTATATTGCTCACCTCCTCAGTGTGTGTGGTCAACACTGAGGAGGAAATACTACTGTACACGAATGCGCGCAAATAGTATGAGCCAGTGACATCATAAATGACTGTAACTACAAGTTTTCAGGATCGCTCGCAATGCTCCAACGGAGTTCTGTTAAGTCCGCATGTCAGGCGCTTAGCTAGTACTTCCGAAGGAGTTATCTGGGTTAGCATGAAGGTCCGTAACGGGGCCGAGGACCGAGATGGAAGTCGGACGGACTACGGACAGGGGGCGGAGGCGCCGGGAACTTAGGGTAGGTCGCGGAATGGGTCAATCCGGTCACTGAGGTGTTTGAGGTTGAAGGGACTTGGCTTCAACTTATGTGTTGTGCCCTCCTCGATCGTCTGTCCCTAATTTCGGAAAGGAGGTGGGAGTTTACCGGAAATGAATCGGAAACTGGTGGGAGACTAAATCGATATTTGTACTAGTGAACAGTCTAGTCGACTGGCAGACTATATACGTGTGACTATCCTTGTACTATCTTTGCCGGTCATAAAACAAGAAGAAAGGGAGTACAAGGGGTCAATAGTAAGGAAGAACAAGGGGGTAAGGTACACGATAAACTGGCGCATCGGTGTCAAGTACACGTACCAAGGACCCGATAACTCGGCGGTACCGACTAAAATACTCCATTAGTAACCAAGTACAAACCATTCAATGAGTTGTTCTCGGCCAGATGCACATATCAGTCACACCCCTCATTCCTACACCCACTCCTCATTCCTTGGTCCGCCTCACCTCGGCACTTCCTGCCCTTGTGTTATCTTCGGTTATGGCCTT
>QLPG01029023.1:0-10011 GCA_003314385.1 Gomphus sp. MG54 | reverse complement strand
CTCTTTTGCATGTGCGTTCTCTGGCGCTTAAATAAGCGCCCATAACGACGCACCATTGCACACCTTTGGGCCTTGTATTTAGCATCCATATTGACAAGCCCCAAAGGCACTTGTTGCTCTGTGTGTCAGTTATCAGTCTTATTAGACCTTCCCTGCCATCACGGTCGGCACTGCCGGCGGATGGGTCTCGGTACGTGGACTTGACACATCCCTTCATTCTAATTTTACTCGTTGTGGACAATAACCACATGCTCTGCATATCTTGTTGTCTCACATTCCTTATTCCACATGTCGCTTCTTAAACCTATATAAGTAGGACATGCATGTACATATTTCCTCATTCTGGGTATCGACTAGGCTTAGTCCCTTCTACCTTCTTCCCCTCTGTTAAGTCCTCGACTCAGGCCAACATCATTAGCATTCTCCCAAGTATCTGTCTGTTACAAATCGGCGGCATGCACAGCAAGTAGGGCACAATGCACGAGTATGTTGAAGCCAATGCCACTACTCTTGGCCTGCAGGACTTGGCCATTGTCCATCCGACACCCTTCGGCAGTACCAAAGTCTGTCAGTACCTGAAGCTTGACAACAGTAGAGCATATACTTAAGGGACATTCAAGTTTTGTGACCTTGGTTGCCTTCTCACATGATAGGATGTGTATAGTGTCTGGTTCCTGGGACAACTCAGTCCATATTTGGACTACAGATCGCTGGAAATTAGAGCGCATACTAGAGGGACATGCACATTGGGTGGAGTCTGTTGCATTCTCTCCCGACGATACACATGTCGTGTCTGTGTCAGGAGTCGGATACTGATGGACTTTGGTACTGCCAAGGGGTGTTGTCGAAAGGTTGGGCGGACTATGGCCAAGTCCTGCAGGCCAAGAGTAGTGGCGTTGGCTTCAACGTACTCGTGCGTTGCACCCTACTTGCCATGCGTGCCACTGTATTTGCAACAGACAGATACTCAGGGGGATGCTGAAGATGCCGGCCCGAGTCGAGGACTTAACAGAAGAGAAGAAGGTAGAAGGGCCTAAGCCTAGTCGATACCCAGAATGAGGAAGTATGTACATCCATGTCCTACTTATATAGGTTAAGAAGCGACATGTGGAATAAGGAATGTGGGACAACAAGGTATGTAGAGCATGTGGTTGTTGTCCACAACGAACAAAATTAGAATAAGGAATGCAAAGCGGGGATAGAACAATAAAAGACAGGATAATAGGATCGTGATTTGAGATGGGACAATAGGGAGTGGCTGAGTATAAAACAATGACTGTAACCGAGGATAACACAAGGGGTAGGAGGTACCGAGGTAGGGTGGATCGAGAAACGGATGGATAGTATGACGGATGTGCCGAACCGAGAACATGGTATCAAGTGACGTGCATGCGGCATGGATACTTGTACGTGGGTGTGGGATGGTTGTTCGGTCGGTACTGGCGAATCTCTGGGACCTCGGTACGTGGACTTGACAGTCTGGGTCATGGGATCAATCAGTCCATATTTGGCACATAGCTTTGGGGGAGAGAGAGCATGTGCTCAAGGGACATACAAGTGGTGTGAGGTCTGTGGCATTCTCGCCTGATGGGAAATACATGGCATCTGCGGCGTATGACAGCACAATCTGGATTTGGGATGTGATGGGCGATTTGGAGACGGTAGATTGGTGGTCCTTTTCACGTGACAGTGCAAGAGTATTCTCTGGTTCGCGTGCGACGATGGCTTGTATTTGGAAGGCAATCAGGGGAAAGAGTGACCAGCCACTCCAGGGACATTCAGACAGTGTGACTTCAGTTGCATTCTCCCCTGATGGCACACAAGTTGTGCCTGGGTCATGGGACAGGACCATCCAAGTCTGGAATGCCACCACTGGGGAGATAGAGCATGTACTCGAGGGTCATTCATGATTTTATTCCCCTGCATTTGTGTTTTACATTTGCATCTTTGTTTCTCTCTCGTGCTTTTCACTTTTACATTTGCGTTCTCTGGCGCTTAAAATAAGTGCCCATAACGACGCACCATTGCACACCTTTGGGTCTTGTCTGTAGCATCCATATTGACAAGCCCCAAAGGCCATTGTTGTGAAATAGATAGACTGAAATACTATCTCAGTCTCTTGGAAAAGAGCTCAGGTCACAGAGTCACACAACTGTGAAATACAATGGAAAATTCAAACTCCGATCAAAGGTAGATATCAGGGATAATAATGAATAAAACCCATACCCCTGCTCCAATACCATCAGGTCCAGGTTGCCAGTGATCAGAAGAAGAGATGTTTGGGCTGAATGTCAAATCCTTAACACTCCCCCTCAGTCCAAATCATCTGTTCTATCTCCGATAGCTTGAATGTTCAGGCAGAACACCAAATTCTAAGCACTCCCCCTGAGTCTAAACCGGCAGGTGTTGTTCCAAGCGATCCAATGAATTGTGCATGTAACTGCCCATAATGGCCATGCTTAGTTTAAAGTCTTAGCAGACTCCTATCCAGTTTAAAGTCATAGGGGACTCCGATTGAATTCATCAGTTTAAAGTCATGACAGACTCCAATCGTGTTCATCAGTTTATAGTCGTGATGGACTCAGGTCAAATTCATCAGTTTAAAGTCATGACGGACTTGGGTTGTGTTCATCAGTTTAAAGTCATGACGGACTTGGGTTGTGTTCATCAGTTTATAGTCATGACGGACTCGAGTCGAGTTCTTCAGTTTATAGTCATGACGGACTCGGCTCATGTTCATCAGTTTATAGTCGTGACAGACTCGATCAGAAAGTTCTTCAGTTTATAGTCATGATGGACTCGATCCAACATTCAGTTTATAGTCATGAAGGACTTGGTCCGAAGTTCAGGGCAACATCATATCTAAATCTCCCCCTCGAACTGGAGGTCGGTTGGTCGGTCATGTCGTAGATGATTGCTAATTGTCATAGTCGTGATGGACTTCACTGGACGATGTTCAGTTTATAGTCTTGACGGACTCAGTCCAACCTTTGGAGCAACATCATATCCATCCAAACTCCCCCTCAAACTAGAGGGTGGTCGGTCATGTCATAGATGGTCGTTTCTAGTCGTCATCCACTTTTTCTCAAGGTGCTGCTGGCACAACAACCATATTGCTCACGTTCACATATTCTCCAGACCAGTGAATCGCCAAGAGGTCCACCCGAGGTCCACTTGATCCCCGGACAAACGGCATGTTGTCCTTCAATACCAGTTTGGCATAACTCTGGAAGGCCTCTTGTCCCATATCATGAGATTGTGCTGCACCGAAGGCAACGAGATCATCGTGTCCCAGATGATAGGTGTAACTGCTCAGAAATTCGAGGCATGGGTCGTTGAAGCTAAAGCATTATTCAACTTCGAGACGGCCGCACTTATCCGGGGACCAGTGTTAGAAGTAGAAAATTGTGCACCGTGTCGTTTGCCATTATTTCCAAACCTCCGCCTCTGTGTCGCATCGATCCTTTCAGGACCTCTTCTTTGTTAGGTAGGTGTCCTTGATCATTTCCACCCCCGTCGTCTTCTATCTGCTCACTCGTTCGCTCGCTGTCATCCAGTGGTTCCTCTTTCCCCATCGGCTTCCAGAATGGGACAAACGGTGGCGTCGGCGCCGGTGTGATACTCGCTGTCAGCTGCAGCCGCTCACGCACGCCATTCAGCGCATGCACCCATGCAACCACCTGCTCCCCGAGTCTGCTTGCAGATAGAGCGTGCGGCTCGGCAGCATGAGCCTGAATGTGTTACAGTGTTTCTTCAGCGTCACCGGCGTCACAGAATGCACCTCGTTCAGGTCTAGCAGCCGCAGAAGCTGGTACTTGGCAGACGTCTTGTAGTACGCGGTGCGGCGAGCACAGCACGAACCAGCGGTTCTTCAATGTCTTCCACCACGAGCTCTTCTTCCACAAGTACCCGCTCTTCACCACACTCTCCTCGTCTCTCCGTCTTCGTCGGTTCCTACAACCGGGAGGGAACCCTCCTTGGCTCGATAGAGCCTCCTTGCAGGCCCCACTGCCTCTGATTCTTCTCATGGTTACCCGTTGTACAGTGGGTATCCGGTTTCGAATGACCACGGTGGACCAAATGGACACCGCCAGTTAGCCGCCATTCCCCGTCACGGAGTTTCCTCCAATACATATCACTCAGCGCATTTGGAGGTCAGATCGGCAAGCCTCTTGCGCTGTCCCCATTGTCTCGGAAGAAAGGCTGCCCCCCTGGGTGCCCACATGCCGCCTCTCATGTAAGTTTGTTCCACGGGGTCTGTGCTCATGTTCCTCGCACGCATGCGCTTATGTTCCTCGTACACATGCGCTCATGTTCCTCATACGCATGCGCTCATGTTCCTCATACAGATGCGCTCATGTTCCTCGTACGCATGCGCTATCATCTGGCGCGTCGTGAGCGGTCATCCTCCCCTCGTTCTGCGTGTCTGTCCTCGTAGTGCTCTCGCCGCTCACCTGGAGGTCTTGCATTCGTGCGCCCTCCCTCGTGTCCTTGAGCACCTCATCGCCTCCCTATTGGATCCTGTGCATGAGGGTCTTCTTGTGCTCGCTGCCCAGCGGTACTGCAACCAGTTACTGGCGTTTTGGGTGGGTCAGTTCCGGCAATCCCAGCGAGGGAGCGTGAGGCTCTGCGACAGCCTAGTCAACACGGATGCAAGCATTGTCTGCGACCTAGCCTCCTCCATCTCCCACGTCTCCCCCGCCGCCCATACTCTTGTCATCTCCAACACTTCAATCCCCGCAAGCTATTCAGTATCGCCATGTGTAGACCTCGCCCCTCTTGTGGTCTCTGGCGGGTTCTTCTTGTCTCTCTGATCGCGTCTGGGCTACTGCGTATGCGCCTAGTATTTTGTTGGTTCAAGATATGCGCGGTAGGGTCATAGTCGTAAGTGGAAGCGGCCGCGTGTGGCCGTGACAGTCGTTCGTCATTATACGTGTTCGCCGGCGGACTTGTTTTGGAATTTGCATGTAGGGCTTTGTCTTTGTACCATACAGTACAACCTTGTGCATTGTGGCTAATTTTCATGAGCAGGTGCCACCCGCAAGTACACTCGCCATCTGGCCTTCGGATTGTCATATCTTGCGTCCCAATGGACTGCGGCTTGGCTGTGATCAACGGGTGCCACCCATGGCTCAGTTCCAGATGTCCTAGGTCAATTCCCAGCATCACCGGGGCCCATAACCTGTGAAATAGATAGACTGAAATACTATCTCAGTCTCTTGGAAAAGAGCTCAGGTCACAGAGTCACACAACTGTGAAATACAATGGAAAATTCAAACTCCGATCAAAGGTAGATATCAGGGATAATAATGAATAAAACCCATACCCCTGCTCCAATACCATCAGGTCCAGGTTGCCAGTGATCAGAAGAAGAGATGTTTGGGCTGAATGTCAAATCCTTAACAATTGTTGCTCTCTGTGTGTGACAGTTAAGAGTCTCTAGACCTTCCCTGTCAACAATTCGGGTATGGTGAACTCCATTGCTTTCTCATCTAATGGGAAATACATCATGTCTGGATCATCCAACAAGTCAGTCATTCTCTGGAAGACAGCTACTGGAGAGATGAAGTGCAAACTGAAGGGACATTCAGATTGGGTGAACTTTGTTACATTCTCCCCTGATGGGATATGTGTAGTGTTGGGCTGTGACGATGGCTCTGTCCACATTTGGAATGCATCTCAAGAGAAGGTAGAGCATATACTCACTAGCCATTCAAATTGGATGAACCCCCTTGCCTTCTCTTACAATAGATCATGTCTCATGTCTCGCTTGCACCATCACTCAGTCGTAATATGGAACACGACCACCAGAGTGATAGAGCGTACACTGGATCCACATTCACATTGGGTGAGGTCCATTGCATTCTCATCTGATGGAACACATATCGTGTTTGGCTTGTAGGATGGCTCAGTCCATATATGGGACACTACCAGTAGCAATTCAACACCATTACTTGAACACAAATCCTTCCAATTCCCAGATGGAAGCAGAGTCACTCATGTCTTCCCTGGCCACTTTCATCTCTTTTATCCTGGGGAGCTGCAGATCTTGATCTCACGAAGTAATGACTGGATTCTCACTGACTCACCACTGCAATCTTGCTGGATTCCCTATAATTTCCATGATTTCCATACACATGCCCTCTCCACATCCAAAGTGTGCTTTGGATATTCCTCCGGTCATATTATCATAGTTGATCTCATGCCTATACATCAGTAGCATAACTAGGGATTCACTCATAGAGTCTTACCATCTACGTACAACTATACCAGTGTTTTCTTTTTTGATTTTAGCCTCATAGTGTTGCAATACTACCAATTGAGCAATTTACAACATGGTAGTTGTTATCAAACCCAAAGAGAGGTTCTTTCATATGATGATTGCTGCCTTTTTTGCTACTATATTTCCGAATCTTATAACTTAAAAGGTGGTATTCTTAGCTCTAGCAGGCCTAATGGAGGTATCTACCTACCACATCTCACACATGTCTTTGTGCGTTGATTATTTCCTTCTCAACTCTTGTGATATCTGCCACTATATTGGAAGTGACAGCAAAGATGGTCACAGGATGGCTATCTGCAATTATATTATCTGAATATGTATCATTTAAGTTGGTCAGGAAATCAGTATTTCTGTAACAATCCTTCAGGATTCCTAGGAGATGTGGGCCTACTCTGTTGATGGCCAGGCTCAGCTTTAACTGTTATAAATATAAAGACTTCAGTGTGAACATCTTCCAGGATTCTCACAACCTTGGCATCAAGCTTCCAGAATGGTCCAATTCAGCACATGGAGAATGCCTTGAAAGCCATTTCAGAGGCCTCTCATTTGAAGTGTCTTATAAACCATATACTTGTGTTATTGATTTTGTCTAACTTACCCTAATCTCATCTTGAAATTACAAGCCAAATGACATCACCATGCCTATCAGGGTTGTAAAGAAACTCAATGAAGGTTCGCTTCCAGCAACCTGATCATCTGGGATGAGAAATTTGATGGGGGAATTTGAACTGCCATATTGAAGTTTTCAAAAAGTTGATAAATTGACAACACTCTTGACAACACTCTTGGGATTCTGTAGGTTGGATATATTTAGTAAATCATGCAGCCTCAATTAATAATTAATAATTAATCAGGTGGTCATTATGTTGTTAATTTCAAAAGCTGTCGTGCCATAAAAATTAGGTGGCTTCTGCAATAAATCCATAGGGGCACCATATAGTTTGCTGCCCTATAGCATTAAAATATTGGTCAAAAACAGACACACTTTGCTGTTTTTGACTACATGGCAAAGAAGCGCTCATACAACCCCTTACTGAGGGTCAATGGCCGACAACCCCTAATTAATTGATTTAAACATTGTTTAGTCCATGATGTTAGAACCAATGAAACATTTTAGTGATTACACATATTTTTTCTGTTCACTTCAACATTAAAACCCAAATAACTCCCCGAATTCTATTCCCTTCCGGATACAACTTATCACAGGGTCTACAGACAACATAAGGAACCTACAACAATATTTTCGTGATTTTAGGGACATTTTTGGATGGATATCACCTAATTGGCCTGGTACCTGACCTAAGAACCCAAATAGTCCCTCAGGGTTGATGGATGGAAGATTATTGATGGGCACAATATTTTAATATGTTAGTTTCCTCAGTTCTTCTATCTTTTTCCAGGGCACAGCCCCAATCTTTTTTCCTTGCCCATGTACCCACATTCCATCACGCACCCGACCGTATCAGAACGGACTCCGGTTTTACTTGGAGAAGATTTCAACTAGCATAGCCTTTTCTTTTCTTATAAGTACCCAGATTTATCTAGCAAAATAAAACTGAAGTTGAATGTGCCTTTCTATACTCCCATTCTCAGTAAACCTCGAGATAACGCCAAAACTCTTTTCCACGCTGAACCTTCGGTTCAGCGCTGGATATTACAATTTCCTAATTGAGACCAAAACACCGAAATCTCGTCATAACAATACATGGAACTACAAGATCTAATCTGCCACACCAACTAATACATGATACGAGTCCGAAGCAGTCTTTCAATGTAAAATAGAACTTGTGGAAGCTCCACAAAAGTTACAAGTGGAGCTAAAGCTCGGTGTATTGGTGTACATTTTACATAGTTGTGTGATACCCGTGTGACCAGCATGGAATTTGGTCAAATTTGGACTTTGGTGCGCCGTCAATTCAACATGCAAATCACAGCACATCAAACCCTGAAAATTCAAAGAACAAATCTCTTGATGGATTTTCATAAACACATATGGTGTTGTGGTCGAGGAAGCTCTGAAAAGATTTTGGTATACCATTCATCCATCCATTCTAATTGGCTGTGTTGAAACAAACGGCTATATTCTCGAGGCTAAAACAACAAATGGCAGCCTGTGACGTGAGACAACATTCAACGTGCTCAGTGGGTTTCCCCTTAATTACAGATACACTTGGGCGTTTTCCGTTAATTCATTCTCTGGTCAAAATGGAACAAAAATTGACCGGGAGCTCTCTTCGACTGGGAATTGTACACCCTCTTTCCGCTAGTGCGATTTTTTTTCATTTGTTGGATCAACAAACGGCACAACAAAAATAAAACATATACCGACGGAGTGGGATCATAGATGGCCGATCAGGTCTAACCTGATCGGCCAGTTCATCCCGGAACGTCACGCGGTATCCACATTATTTTTACTACTGTCTTTCGTGCCGATCATGATTTCTCCCCGAGAACGGAACCCGATCACGAATAGCGCAGGCCGGACCGGTTTCAGCATCGTGATCACATCCGATGACGTCATTCCACCGCCACATTGATTACAATTGACAGGTTGCCACTCCGACTGAGCAAAATCACAAATGTGCAACATTTGCGTGGTACTCTGGGTTCTTCGTTTGGTAGTAACATGTGCGTAGGAATGCACAGAGTACCTACTCTCTCTATGCGAACCCACATATTAGGGAGAGAAATAGCTAGCTGATAAGCGATCGTGGGGAACAACTGCGTCTTAATGTCTTGATCCTTCTGGGTTCGGGAAAAGAAAAAACTAGCGGCGAGCCTTCCTTTCGGATATAGGTCCGTCCAGTGCGTATCCCAGCTCGCATATCATTCCGCAATTATGTGCGCAATTGTTGTTTTACCACATCTGGCAGGTCCAAAGAGCCAACATATTGGCCTGTTATTACCTACATCCATCCAGGTAGATAACTCCTGGATTACATCTTGACGATTTCCCAGGTCACATCCAGTGGCAGAATCATGTTGGATGGAATTGCATGCAGCCTCATGTGCCATTCTACCTTCTAATTGTGAGAATATTGTCCCTAATCATCATGAGACAACTGAAAATTTTTTTGAGGATAGATAGAATGGCCACAAGCTCCACTTACAAGAGAATGTACTGGCGTCGATGTGAAAAGAGACATCGCCACCAGTATCTGCAAGGTAAATATGAATGGATGTACAGCTCTTTGTTCAACGAGGAAACATACCGATGTTTACATCTGAAAAAGTAGATAATACTCTTGGAAACGATGACATTTATGATTCTATGAATTTCTTTGTTTCTTCAAGTCCGAAAATTTCATCAACTAATTTAAATTTAGGCCGAGCCGCCATCCCCGCATTACTAGCCGATAAAAGTTCAAAAGAGACGTGTACCGGAACAGTGCATTTTGTATTTCTGAATACCAAGTTAACACACGGTCATTATAACAATCTGTACCGTGTTCAAGAGCATATCAGTAATGATACCTACAGTGATTCACATCAAAACGATTGAAGCAAAAAATCACTGCCCAGCTCACGGTGAGGTTGGTATAATTATGGGTTGATGATATTTAGTGATTTCACAGCTAGACAACCTCGGAGGAAGAAAATTATTACGGATGCAGTGAACAGATCCATCGATCCTGTCTCAAACACGCTTGATAATGAAGACAACAAAATTACGGGCCCTTGAAATGTTCGCCAATGCCGTTAAAGTATTGTGAATCAGCTTTGTAAGA
>QLPG01028978.1:0-20126 GCA_003314385.1 Gomphus sp. MG54 | reverse complement strand
GACAATAGCCGCATGCTTTGCATACCTTGTTGTCCCACATTCCTTATTCCACATGTCGCATCTTGACCTATATAAGTAGGACATGGATGTACATACTTCCTCATTCTGGGTATCGACTAGGCTTAGGCCCTTCTACCTTCTTCCTCTCTGTTAAGTCCTCGACTCAGGCCGGCATCTTCAGCATCCCCCTGAGTATCTGTCTGTTGCAAATACAGTGGCACGCACGGCAAGTAGGGCGCAACGCACGAGTATGTTGAAGCCAACGCCACTACTCTTGGCCTGCAGGACTTGGCCATAGTCCGCCCGACCTTTTCGACAATACCCTTCGGCAGTACCGAAGTCCGTCAGAATCCGGCTCCTGACACACCTAGGTCCTCCCACGACCACTATATCTTTACCATAACTTCCAACCCTTGCCCCATCTATAATGTGGAGAACTTCCCCTGTTTGAAGTCTAGTAAACTTGTTTTCTCACATTGGGCTGCAACCATCCCTACCCGCTCTACTGTCCCTCACTTGCAACTACCTGGCATTCACACCGGTCTTTCATTAGAGCTTACTTGGACTTTGCCTATCATTATGAATTCCTCAGCTCTCCATCTCTCCTCCAACACCCATGCCCACAATTTTTGGTATGCTGTAGTTTCCAAGACCCTGCATCGACTATGGTCACCGAACACCCCTCGGCCACTGTCACCCTACCCAGGATTGCTCCCACCAAACTGGTCATGGGAAAGTTGGCATACATGTACAGCACTGGGTCTCATCGATGGTTCACTAGGAAGGTTCAACTTCTCTTTCGTACCACAATGCCTCCAAGACTGTAAATATCTCTATTACACATTCATTGAGGACCCTCACTCTGATGCAAACCCCGAAGAATTGTGCTCTCACCCTCTCAACCAATGGAGTGGTTCCCACGAAGGACAAGGCATTTTCGAACTTGGGTACTTGACTTGTTTGCACAGCATATGGGATGGAATTCTCGACCATATTTCCCTGGTGAATGAACACTGCTGACTCCCCTTCTGGGCTTTGTCCGTCCAGGACCCCACGTTGAGGGGGGACTGGAAGAAGTTCAACGTCCAAGAAACGATAGGAACTTTGCAGACAACACAGCCCTGGATGAAAAGCATTGTGACACTCACCGGATGGTTACGTCTAATCGCTATTGGCCGAGGCTACGTCACCTTTTGCCAGGCCATCAACCATGATGCACACGGTGGTGACCTCCCAGCGGCAACCACGATTGCACCAGCTGAAGCCAACAAATGATACCTTGGAGGCTGGTGCAACAGGTTAGACCCAAAAGTGATTTGCCTCTTATTGAGAGCTAGAGTTCCGGTGTTCTTTATCGAACCATTGGCAAATGCGAATCAAGTCATTTATCAGGGCACAGAAGTTTGGCATGACCCATCGTCTGTTACCCGATGTCATATCCCTGGTGCAACTCCTATGCTCAATCCCAATGGGTTAGAAAGTCCCTCGGACGCCATCCATCGTTGACACTTCATGACCCTCATACGACCGATATCTCCACTGATATCTCCACTGAGTACGGTCCTCCCACCACTGGGTACGGTCCTCCCACAACTGATGTCGCCACCAACCCAATGGGGATCCCACCCCGCTGTGGATTGGGGAACAGGGAGACCAAGCAGCTCCCATCTCCACCCCTCAGACTGGACAACCTCCACATCCTCTAGAGCAGCAGAATCTCGTCGTCATAACGCAAACTGTGCAAGGCGAAATGCAGATGGTGGTGGTCTCCCATCCTATAAGACCGCCGCTTACGAGCCTGAAGTTCAAGGCCAAGGGAAGTGGCAAATTTTTGAGGAAGCCGATTATACTGACGGGACTTGGTGTATGTGCCGTGTTTCGAAACCCAATCACGATTCAACGCTACACAAGTTTTACGACCTTGATAATCACCACGTCGTATGGATAGACCACCTTCGAGTATGGCACCCGAATTCAGACATGAATTCCTTCCCGGCCGCAGAAGACTGTGACAATTGGGGAGACCCGTACCCGTACCTGGACGATGACATCCCTGAAAGGGTTCTGCATTGAGGAGTGTAAATATTGGGATTATGAGTTTTCCTGACCACTACCCACCACCACTCGCGCATAGCGCACCTCGCGACGTCCACTACCGCGACTCCCGGATTACAGTCCTCCGACTCATAGGCAAGAGCAGCCTGCTTGCCCAGTACCGGAAAGGATCCCTGCCGTAGCAGGAGCGGATACACAAGATAGTCCTGCCGCCATGGAGGTTGATCCCCCAACTTGCCCCGTCGCCGAAACCATACAGCCTCCCCCCCAAGTGCTCAGCAGCCCCTTGCGGGTCCTTCCTCTGTACCACTACTGGCGCGGCTTTCGTCACCACCATGCAACCCCGAAGCTATCAACAAATTACTTAGTAATCGAAGGAGACAACTCACCCGTGTCTTAAAACTTCTTGATGAACAAGTCTCGGGCACAGAAAATCATTTCTTTCAACTCAAACGCTTCCAGGATAAATCAGTGACATTCCGTGAAAAGCTGATTTCGGTGGGTGCAACACCCGAAGAGCTGGCTGACGGCCCTACTCTGCCTACAGGTACGTGATACCCATTCATCATTCAACAGCCTGGGCTGATGCTACGTGTCTAGTTTGAGTATAAATCTAACCGAGGAAGACCTTGTTGTAAAACCAGTAATGCTTGATCAAATCACCTATTGTCTTTGTGCCTTTGTGTCTCGAGTTACAACAGTCATGTGCTACATCAGCTTTGTATCCCATGTCCCCTTATTCTATTTTCTTATCAGCAAGTGCAAAGGGCTCTATAGTATATGTAGTGGATGGGTGCCAGTCAATCTACCTCAAAAAATTAACGTAAATATTGACAAAATACTTTGTACAAAATATCTCAACAGTGATAGACTAAGGCGGAGGCTGCACTAAGAGGAATTTCATAGCTCTGTTGCACATTTGACATACATGTGTCTTCCAAATGTAGTATACAACTACACTACATTGGAGCAGCCAGTTACAACAATGAGCTTTCACCACCTACTCCGCATCGCCATGGGTTGCTCATCCAAAGTGGGTCGGAGAGGTCTTGTCTATCAGCTGGCCGTTGATCTGACCGTTGAAGTTCCCGGCTAAAGAGTCGTGAGTTGAAATATAGGGCAGAAAACATATGACTTACAAGGCTAGAGTGTAAATATCATTTCGTATCTGAGAGAAATAATCGGTGGTGGCAATCGTGCTGATGCTTTTCATAAAAAAGCTATACTGGTCATCGAAATAGGCTGTACCAAATTCAGGAGGTTCATTTGATGGATGAGCCTCGCAAATTAGGGCATATTGGATCTATACATACATTAGGTATTATCCATGAGAGAAGAATCAATTGAAAAACTTACAGCTACACATGCAAATCCAATAGTGCGAATAAACACGCTGTATTCAGTCCCAGTCTCGTGGCCAAAAGCATCAGAGGAGAGAGGGTAGGTGTTCTTATTGTAAATCGCGGTGTCCCCTTCACAGAAAAGGTACACGACAGTGAGTGGTATAGATGGGTGGTACAAGAAGTTGTCAAGATCCCATATGGTTTTACCTCCGTGTTGGAGGTGCTGAAGCTTGCTGTTCTTATCGAGGCCGACATGTTGCCATAAGAAAGTTCCATTATGGGCAAGGGTAGAGGCTGCCCTTTGTCGCGCCATTCGGGAATCAAATCTGCCCGGCTTGTCAAGTTCGAACAGGTGCATTATGCGCGGACCAATCGCGTCAATGGCGAACTTTCTCCAAGGAGCACATTCCTGGGATAACAACGTTCCTAAGCGTTTATATTCAATATCCCAATCATGATCCTCCCATTTCATGCTTGCTTGGGCCTTTTTGTAAGCCAACTGAGCTTGATAACTACAATTAACTTCTGCAAATATAGAGTTCCCAAGCTCTGGAAACATTAAGCGAGTCACGTAAAGTTGTTTGAATATGAGGACCGTGAGTGTGAGCACCGGTTGGGCATCAGCTGGGGCGGAATCGATCGACTGATAATCCCATTGGAGGAAGGAGTTGCGGAGAACATGGCTATGAGAACGGGTGCTGCGGCTATGAGAACGGGTGCCACGGCCATGACCACTGAGAGGAGAGCTTCCTGATGGTTGAGATCCAGGAAGACTCAAGACGGATGAAGTTGAACCATTTCCCAAATCGGTCGCTTCCAGAGGCTGCAACTCACGGACTGGAGCGGGACAATGGTTATCAGGCAGATCTTGGTGATGCTGATGCTGGCTGGTGGGCAAGGTACTAGGACCAGCCTGTGACGGGATATCAGGAAGTGTTGAGGGGAGGTCCAAGATACCTGGATCCAGAGCATGATCCATATGGACTCCGCTGGACATCTGCATATCGATGTCACTGTAGAGGTGTTGCTCGCTCGAAGAATCGAAGTTTTGGAAAAAAAAATCTGCCGTCTGCGATGATGTCTGTTGGTGAGTGTCAGAATGGCAATCACAAGAAGAACAAACCGCGTCACCCATGTCACTCCTATGTGACAAAGTAACACTGAGATTTCTTTCATTGTTCTGCATATACATACACTATAGTAGACTTCCTTGATACAGGATACCTCCTTGATACAGATTGATTTTCCAAGGTCTATTCTCATTCCAGTGATACAGGGTTTTGCACAAAGAATCTACTATATATAAGCAACATTTAATAAGGAATGACTTGATTTGCATTCGCCAATGGTTCGATAAAGAACACCGGAACCCTAGCTCTCAATAATGTCAAGCCCCGGATACCAAGCTCTGGTTCACTCGGTAGTACCGACCGAACAACCCTTGCCTTTTAGTCCCACACACCAGTGACAAGGCATCCCTCGCCAGTACATGGTCTCGGTCCGGTACATTCGGTTCATCATTTGGTTCACTTTCCTCATCCCATCCCCTCTATCCTTTGTCATTCTGTTATTCCCTGTCCTTTCCCTTGCCTGCTTACCTTCAGGGCATTCACTCTTTGTTGTCACTTGGCAGTGGCACTATTGTTTTATGTTCAGCCACTCCCTATTGTTTTATGTTCTGCCACTCTCATTGCTCTATTCTCACTCACTCTTTTATTCTGGGTCATAGTTTATTGTTCTATTCTTGCCTACATTCCTTTGTTCTATTCTTGATCATTGTGGACAATACTTCCACATGTTTCTTCATACCTTATTGTTCTCCATTCCTTGTGCCACTCTGTTCCACATCTCACTTATTAGCCTATATAAGTAGCCAATGTATGTAGATGGTTCTTCGTTCTGGAAATCAACTAGGTTTACGCCTTCTTGTCCTCCCTTCTCCTGTCCCAAGTCCTTTACCTGGGCCGACATTCTTGGCACTCTCCCAGGTATCCCTCTGTCCCAAATCAGTGGCACGCATGGGAAGTAGGGCGCAACGCATGAGCACGTTGAAGCCATGCCACTACTTCTAGCCTGCAGGACTTGACCTTTACCCGTCTGACCCCTTCGGCCTTCCCGAGGCCTGTCAGTATGTACGGTGCCTGACAAATAAGAGGCAAATCACTTTTGGGTCTAACCCATTGCACCAGCCTCCAAGGTATCATTTGTTGGCTTTAGCTGGTGCAATCGTGGTTGCTGCTAGGAGGTCATCACCGTGTGCATCATGGTTGATAGCCTGGCGAAACGTGACATAGCCTCGGCCAATAGCAATTAGACGTAACCATCTGGTGAGTGTCACAATGCTTTTCATCCAGGGCTGTGTTGTCTGCAAAGTTCCTTTCGTTTCTTGGATGTTGAACTTCTTCCAGTCCTCTCTCAGCGTGGGGTCCTGGACAGATGAAGCCCAGAAGGGGAGTCAGCAGTGTTCATTCACCAGGGAAATATGGTCGAGAATTCCATCCCATATGCGGTGCAAACAAGTCAAGCACTCAAGTTCAAAAGTGTCTTGTCCTTTGTGAGAACCACTCCATTGGTTGAGAGGGTGAGAGCGCAATTCTTTGGGGTTCGCATCAGAGTAAGGGTCCTTGATGAATGCATAATAGAGATATTTGCAGTCTTGGAGGCTTTGTGGTATGATAGAGAAGTTGAACCTTCCTAGTGAACCATCGATGAGACCCGGTGCTGTCCATGTATGCCAACTTTCCCATGACCAGTTTGGTGGGAGCAATCCTGGGTAGGGTGACAGTGGCCGAGGGGTGTTCGGTGACCATAGTCGATGCAGGGTCATGGAAACTACAGCGTACTAAAAATTGTGGGTGCAGGTGTTGGAGGAGAGATGGAGAGCTAAGGAATTCATAACAATAGGCGAAGTCCAAGTAAGCTCTAATGGAAGACCAGTATGAATGCCAGGTAGTTAGTTGCAAGTGAGGAACGGTAAAGTGGGTAGGGATGGTTGCTGCCCAATGCAAGAAAACAAGTTTACTAGACTTCAAACAGGGGAAGTTCTCCACATTATAGATGGGGCGAGGGTTGGAAGTCATGGTAAAGATATAGTGGTTGTAGGAGGACCTAGGTGGGATGGGATGGTCACAGGGGGACCTGGAAAATTTAGCACCAATGTACCATTTTTTTTTGAAAGTCCGTGTTATGTACTGACAGAATTCTCAATCAGACACAAGCATGACTCAATAAATTACGACCTACTTTTCAAATCATGGCTTGAGAGACTGGTAGGTGGGAGCTTGGCCTCTGTAACAGCTGGTATCCAAGTCCCAGGTACATGACATTGAGTTTGGGATTATGAGACAAATTGGACTCAAGTGCCACCATTGGTAGAGGCACCAGTGACCTGAACTGCACGGCAACATCGATTGAAGCTTGTTTAAGAGGACATTGAGTTGGAGAGTATGAGACAAATTGGACTCAGGTGCAGCCGTTGGTGAAGGCACCAGTGACCTGAATGGTATGGTAAATCAATTGAAGCATGTTGAAGAGAATCTGAGTCTTCAGGGCCCTTCAAGTTGGACAACTCTCCAGTTAAACTGGTAAACTGCCAGCTTTATACCTCATTGTCCAGGCAAGGAAAAAAGAGGTCTCGAGCTGGCCAGCTATGCACACAACCAAGAGTGGTCATCCAGGAGAAAAGATGCGTCAAGCTAGATGGATGCCAGCTATATAAACGACCAAAAGCTGATATTAGCCGATTTGAGAAAGATGATTTGAGCTGGATGGATGCCAGCTATTGAACTCACCAAGAGCGGTCATCCCAGTTACGCTCGAACCGGATGGGTGCCAGTTATGCTCAAACTCCAAGAGCGGTCATCCAAGAGAAAAGATGCATCGAGCTAGATGGATGCCAGCTATGTCAACGACCAAAAGCTGATATCAGCTGACTTGAGAACAATGAATCGAGCTGGATGGATGCCAGCTATTGAACTTACCAAGAGCAGTCATCCAAGAGAAAAGATACGTTGAGCTAGATGGATGCCAGCTATGTAAACAACCAAAAACAAATATCAACCAATTTAAAAAACATAATTCAAGCTGGATGGATGCCAGCTATTGAACTCACCAAGAGCGGTCATGCCAGTTACACTTGAACTGGGTGGGTGCCAGTTATGCTTGAACTGGATGGGTGCCAGTTATGAAAGCAACTAAGGGTGACTGGCTGACTGACAAAGCGAGCTTACGCAAATAATAACTCACTCAGCCACTGTGACATGATGTGATTTTGCTTAAACTCTCTAACCTTAGTTGCTTTCATAACTGGCACCCATCCAGTTTGAGCGTAACTGGCATCCATGCCCCTGTCAGATACTTCAGTGACAGCTGCATGAGCCTGTTCTCCTTTCTTTTTCTTTCCTTTCTAACCATCCTTTCTTTCTTGCAGATTTTTCCACCAGTCTAGAGCCTTTCCTGCACCACCTCCCCCATCTTCCCACCATTTGTCGACACTCTGTCTAGACTTTTGACAATTTGTGCATTTCGATAATGATCCTTGTCCCCATGATTTCTTCTGCTTTGCAGCGAGAAGTTTCTGTCAAGCCTGCAACACCGAACACTGACTCACTCAACACTGACTCACTTGGGAATACCAACCAACCGGCCCTTACCCACATCATCTCGCACTACCGCACAGCCTCGGCTTGGTACACCTGGTACATTGTATGGACCACTCCTCTCGTACATCCCCTTTCATTGTTCCTTCACCCCCTATCCACTCCTTAACCCGTTTTCCCCGAACAACATGATGGCCACTCATTGTCCTGGCCATTGCTATTGTTTTATCTTAGGCTGTCCTCTATTGTTCTATTCCTGCCCACCATTTCATTATCTTATTTTCAGCCATACTCTATTATTCTAATTCCGCTTACATTCCTTATTCTATTTCTGATCACTGTGGACAATGCCTCCATATGGTTGCCTCATACCTTATTGTCTCCATTCCTTACGCCACCCTGTTCCACATCTTGCTTCTTAACTATAAAAGTAGCAGGATGTATGTAGATAGTTCTTCACTCAGAATATCAATTGATTC
This sequence comes from Gomphus sp. MG54, assembly GCA_003314385.1. Classification (NCBI taxonomy): domain Eukaryota; kingdom Fungi; phylum Basidiomycota; class Agaricomycetes; order Gomphales; family Gomphaceae; genus Gomphus; species Gomphus sp. MG54. The sequence continues at coordinate 11,651 of QLPG01028978.1, read as the reverse complement.
ACTCCCCTTTGTCCGCTCCCTATTTCTAAAGTCCTTCGCTCGAGCCAACGCCCTCAGCATCCTCTCGAGGCTCCTCTAACTATCCAAATTAGTGGCACGCACGGAACAGCAGGGTGCAATGCACAAGCATGTTGAAGCCTAGCCACCCCGTAATGGTTTGCAGGACTTAACCAATATCTCGGCATTACCGAATCTTGACAGTTTCTCCCCCTCTTTTATAGAATCTCGATGCCTAGCTTCTTGTGCTTCGATTTCTAACTGATGGGTAATTTCATCTGGTGTAAGCTTGGAAGAAGAGGTCGATGTTATATTACCAATCATGACTTTTCACAGCCAGTCAAATTCCTCATCCGCCATAGCATGAAGGTAAAGGGTTATAGCCATTTCACCTTTAGTGGGGTTGCTTATCATATATGATTTCTATCAGATCCTTCATGTCAGCGATGGTTTCATGTACGGTGTCTGGTGTAGTGAAGCGGGTATGTATAGCCATTTATAATGCATTGAACTTGGATATGATGCCACTCTAGTATGTTTTTGCCTTCAGGCATTCCCAAGCATCATCTGCTGTGGTGAGGTTTTCTATTCCCTGAGATAACGAGTTATCGACCACTTGACATAGGGCTCTAACAATATGATTATCAAGCTCCACCGTGCCAGTTGGTGGCTGGGAGTCAGGTCCTCTGCCATGGCATACCCCACTGAACCCTCTCAACAGTTAACAATAAGGCCAGGTAAAGCTGTGCGATATATGCCTGATAATATCATTGCAGGCCACACCAACAGTCTGTCATGGCAAATGGCTCCACTTCCTGAACCAGAATGGCACTCATTTCCATTTCCATGACTATTCCCCACATCCTCCCTCAACACACCATTCCCACCATCTCCATTCCCCCAGCCCACGAGTCTTATTTGCAAAGTGATTACAAGGGGCAGCTATTAGAACACAACCACAAAGTTTTTACCGCAATAGCTGCACAGATTCTGGGAATGCCTGTTGCAGAATGACTCCATACTGTATGGCGATCCAGACGTATGTAAGACAAGCTTATAGCATACGCTTATCTTGAAGGCCCGGGTATACACACAGTTGCACCCCAGAATGCTCGAATTGCTCCTCCAAGAACTTTCACCTGTTTGGGACAAAATCCATTTCCTTTACCTGAAGCATGCCAACAGGCTGCTACCCTTGATGCACTGTTTTGTTGATATATTGGACATAATGGACAGGAGCTTGCAGCAATGACTTCTGAACTATCCATCCAGGATGAGGTTCACATATAGCTCATGGAGCCTCTTGACATTTTGTTAAAGGTATAGCATCCCTATGTAACCAGATTTATATAGACTGAATCCTAATCCCAGATCTGGTACCCACATGCCCCATCTCCAACTCACATGTTCTATCCTCAATGGGGTAGAAGTTGCCCAAAGTCACACATTACACCAGGCATCAAAGGCAATGCTGGATTCCCTGATTTTATTCTCTTTATATCTGCAGAACAAAATAAGCATGCAGCCATAATGGAAGTCAACACTTGGTGGTCTTATACGGATCTGGAGGTTAAAAAAATATTCTCTGATAATGTAGTCACACGATACACAGGTAAATTTATTTGGGAGGGGAAAACATTGCTTAGTCACCTGCTTAAACAAGTGAGTTCACTGATATCAAATTTTGTCAAATTCATCTTATTTCATTTTCATATTCAACAGCTTTGGGGTGAGATGAGTTTCTTTAATGTAAGTTGGGGAGCATGCACCAATGGTCAGAGTATTTTTATTTTTGTCAACACATCCCAAAACGAGTTGATGATATCTGACATTCACAAGTTTCACAATGATCCCACAGTGAATTTAGCTAGTATTGAGTCAGCCAGAAATAGGGTGCCATATGTAATTGACTCTATTTGTCCCCCTCAAGACAGGGAGTCATCATGGTAGAATTGTGGGAAATTTGAGAAATAAATCTTGTATAGGCAGTCTACATATAGTAACAACAGCAAAGTGTTTTCATGTCTGATTTCACCAATCCAATGGAAATCAACCATGTCATATATTCATCATCCTTCCTGTATCCATGTCTCAAACAATTCTCCTGCCTATGCTTCATGTAGTATTTAGTCTGTGTGCTATAAAAACAATTTGTTGATCACATCCTTGCCTTTATCTTTCAGTCTAACACTCAGGAAAAATTCGATTTTATTGTTTTTGTCTGTCTAAATTGGCAGAACAGGATTTTACAAGTTTCAACTCTACACTCAAGGCTCTTACATCTTGTCACCTTCAAGTCTCACGACTAGTGCATGCTCAAGGTAATGTTTCCAAGGTCAGCCCAAAAACTTATTTTTCAAGGCAACTGTGCTGTTAATTCCAGCTCCTCTCCTCAAGTTCATCCAAAACTTCTGTTCCAATTTATTAACCCCCACGCTCCTCCCTTTCCTTCTTTTCTAAATATTGAAGAATTGCAGGCCCATGTTGGTTTATTATCCCAGCGTGATATCATGTACATTTTCCATGGTTCTGCCGCCAGATGAGGTTTGCCTAAGAGGGAGAGAGAGAGAGGGATATCAATTAAAGTACTCGAAGTGCTAGGTGCTTATGGTGCACTACTACTACGAGATACATTGTTTTGGCAGTGTCTAAGTATCAGAAGGGGGGGAGCATATCAGAAGGACTGGGGTGTAAAATTATTGGCCGGGGAGGCACTAGAGGGCCAATCCCTCAAAGATAAGGGGATCGGCAGAAAATGAGAGCCGATCCAGGTTGGGGTGGAGGGTGTTTGTGGTTCAGTCATTGGCTGGGGGGGTGCTACATTGGGGTATTTGTTGAAGCAGCATGTGGATTTAATATAGCATAGAGTAGCGGAGATGATCTTGGGGTCGCCTAACAGCCGGTGAATGGAGTGGCTGGCCTTTCCTGCCTTGTGTCTGAGCCGGTTGCGCTGTTCTGTGTATCATTTGCAGTGTTTGAGGAAGTGCACTACAGTCTCTGGCTGTGTTTGCATAGGGCTGTGTCTGTAACTTTTATCTTCTTAAGGAAAGAGTTGAGGGATGCATGGCCGGTGTGCAGTTGTATGAGGATGCTAGTTGCTCTACGGGGCAGGGAGCTCAATGTCTTATAGATTTGGTGATTTGGCAGTTTTGAGTCTATTTGGGACAGTTTGGCATATCGGGGCGATTTTGACCAGACTCTTCTCCAGTGCTGGAGGACAGACTTCTTCTGGTTGGCCTTCAGGGCTACAATACTTGCTGGAAGGTGCTTTCTGAGAGGCTCTGAGAGGCTCTGGGAGGTCATCAGTGTGGGTAACATCCCCTCCAGCTGTCTCTTCGCATGTTCGTCGGCTAGCTCATTTCCTTCGATTTCCATGTGTCCCAGAACCCACTCCAAGTGGATGTGCAGGTTATGGCATTTGCGTTTTAATCTCTGGATGAGCATGTGGGCTAGTTGACAAAGAAGCTGCAATATTGTTCCTGGAATCACTCGGAGTTTCATTCTAATTTTGACTTAGGGGCATATGCCTTAGTTCTATAGTGTCAAGCGTCGGGTACTGATGGACTTCAGTACTGCCGAGGGGTGTTGGCAAAAGGTCGGGCGGACTATGGCCAAGTCCTGCAGGCCAAGAGTAGTGGCATTGGCTTCAACGTGCTCGTGCGTTGCGCCCTACTTGCCGTGCATGCCACTGTATTTGCAACAGACAGATACTCGGGAGGATGCTGATGATGCCGGCCCAAGTCGAGGACTTAACAGAAGAGAAGAAGGTAGAAGGGCCTAAGCCTAGTCAATACCCAGAATGAGGAAATATGTACATGCATGTCCTACTTATATAGGTTAAGAAGTGACATGTGAAATAAGGAATGTAGGACAACAAGGTATGCAGAGCATGTGGTTATTGTCCACAACGAGTAAAATTAGAATAAAAAATGCAAGACTGGGATAAACAATAAAGGACAGAATAATAGGATGTGCCCAAGGATAGGACAATAGGAAATGCCCGATTATAAAACAAGGGCTGTAACTGAGGATAACACAAGGGCTATAGGGAGGTTTTGGATCTTGATGAGGAGGCTGTTGGGGACCATGGTAAATACCTAGGCCATGATCATGGCCTCCCGCTGATTGAAGTCATCCCAGCACTTTTCTAATGTGTCCAGGTCCTCTTCCTCCTTCTCCATTAGCATATGGCAGCTGGGGTAGATGGGAATCAGAGGGGGGATGCTGATGGTCCTGTCCAGGTGATGTTTGGCACCATGGGTCACAGACAGGGTGGCTAACATCTGGCTTTTTCAGATGACCCAGTTTGTGCTATCCCTGTCCAGCTTCAGGACAATGAATGACTTAGAGGTGGAGGTAGACAGTGTAGACTCTGCAGGGCCCATAACCTGTTGTAAGTAGCACAGTATCTAGAGATGAAGGAGCTTAGTGAATGGACAACTCACTGAGTGTATATTACTACTATACCTAGAGATGAAGGAGCTATAGATGTAGTATAAGCTGCCACATATCTTGGTATATGGAAATGGTATGTACCTCAGTGAATGGACAATTCACTGAGGTACAACTAGCTATGGTGCAAATAATATACTGCCATGGTTGAGCATGACTGTGGCTTCCTAACTACCAGTCCATGTGTTGGATGTGACCCTACATTCTCTGCTTATCCCCACTCACCCTCTAATCTCAATACTGACTTGAATTGTCAGGCTGGTGTTTCCTTGCTATAGATAAAGAATATCTTGATGTATGTGTCTGGGAATAATACTTTATTGTGTGTAGAAATGTCCCTTGATATCCAATTGATCAAGGTCATCTGATGGATTTGATATCTGATGATATGCATGTCTTAAATAGGATCTGGATTGAATGTATATTATCATGGAGAGCTATCAGAGTAGATTGGTATGATAAGAAGTTTTATATAGTCCTCCCTCATTTATAAGACAGCTCTCTAGGTATTTTCCTTACAATGGACCCATTGTAGGGTGCATATATGCATCTGACCCCTGAAAGACCAATCTCAATATATTTCCTTTTTCTATTGATTTTGGTTTCATCTTGTGCGTAATTTGATTCTAAATTTTTCAAATATTATTTTTTATTTTTACTCTCAATATTGAGGGAGTTATTCTATATTCTGTATACTATTCATGCATGCTTACACACACACACCACATGACGTGCATGGCCGGCTCCTTGGGTAGGGACCAGGAGTTTGGCTCCATACTGAAGAGGTGGTATAGGGGCCGGCTCAGGCTTATATGCAGGTGAAACAACACTCGCATATGCCTTCCTCCTCAGTGGTTGATAACACTGAGGAGGTGAGCCAACTGTATTAATATATGTAGATTTACAACTGAATTTTCTTTATTTAAACTGCAGATAAATCTCTTAGGTATTTTTCTAAATAAATACTTAGTGGTTGACAACACTGAAGAGTGAAATCTTAGATTGATAAATAAACTCTCTAATCTACTGCACAAGTTGCTTATAATCCTACACCTGTACTAGCTTGGTAGGTGTATATATACATCTATAGTGATAGCAATCAACCTTCCCCTTTGTCATCAACTCATATCCCCTTTGTACTACTGTCAGAGGATACAGAATATTGACTATACTATATAATGTGAACTGAAAGTATCCCTATCCTTGTGACTCTTCCTTGTTCTGTAACTAGTTTACCACTTGTAATGAACATATGAAACAACATGAGAAATACAAAAAATTTGAAGCAACATATCGGTGATGATATATTTTTCCAAATATTTTCTTATATACAATTCTCAATAACTCTGACCAGGTTCTGAGACTAATCAAAGGAGTCTATAGTCTACAGTGGTCTTTTAGAATATGGCACCATCAGCTTGATAGTGTTCTTCAATTACTTGGCTTCACCAAGGTGATATTTGAAGTATTGGATAGTTAAAGCTACAGTGGCCATATGTATGATAGCAGCTAGTTGTATATCTAATTTATGAGAGCCAGCTAGCAGATAGCCATTTAAATCAAGTAACTTTTACTTGACTTTACATGTCTACACTATAGTACATGACTATATTTCATGCCCTTGCCTCTTGTACATGCAGGAACTCCTACCTTGGACCCAGGCTACTTAACTTATATGGTTATCTAATAGCTGGCTACTACAAATTAGATTATAACTGGCTGATATCATATATGTGGCCACTGCAGCTTTAACTATCTAATGCTTCAAATGTCACCTTGGTGAAGCTAAGTGATTAGAGAACTTTCAAGTTTATGATGCCATATTCTAGAAGACTGCTTTAGACTATAGATCCCTTTGATTAGTTTCAGGACCTGGTCAGAGTCACCCTGTTAGAAACCTAACTTATCCAAAAACTTCTTATAGTTACTAGCCCAGTCAGACTCAGTTAAGGATTGCTGGTCAAGTATGGCTAGAAACAATTGAGTGCTATTCTTTTTAGATAAGAGAGCATGTATTTGACCTTAGCCCTATGGTTCCCAAAGGCAACATACTTGACCCAAAAAATCAGATTATAGACAAGTAGAAATCCTCTGAGATTTTTTAGATTAGAGCCATTGAAGGGATTAGGTTCCTAAACCTATAACTTTAGAACTTTATCTATATCACACTTGGCTGATTTTTCCAAGTTAATGAGTTCCTTTATAGTGGTATCATCTTTTTTGGAATTCTTAGACTTCCTTTTGGCTTTGCTACTCAAGTTAAAACCTTCTAGGATGTTTGCTAGTACATCTGCTAGGATTTTGGTTGGAATTTCTGATAGGATTTCTTTAATTTCAGCTAACCTAGGATCTTGGCTTATAGACTAGGAGTCTGGCCTATAGGTATCTTATTTTCTATTTTTACTAAGGGTAATCTAGAGACTTCTGGAAGCTTTTAATACTATCCATTCCATTCTGTAACATTCTATTAATTGCTGAAGGACTTTTCCTTATTAGGTACTTATAATATCAGTTCAGAATTAGTATAAACAATCCTAGTTTTGTAGCATAAATACCAATCTCATTTTACCTATTAATTTGCAAGATTAAGCAAGTATAGCTAGTACTTTTATAAGTGAACCAAAGGAATTTCTTAGTTTTTCTACTAAATAAATGGTTTGTCTAACTTATTAAGCTAACAACCTAGTTTCAGTAATTTTACTTTTATTTACTTCATTTACCATGAAAACTATTTCTTCATCTAACAAGAAAGTATCTTCTTTCTTTGTCTTACATATTGTTTTGTGGCATTGTTGATTAAAATGATGTTCTCAAATACTTCTTCACTGGAGGTATAGAAAACCAAAAAAAACTCTGATTATTTCTTATACTATCAATTACCATAAACAATGGAGTCATTATTTGAGAATAGGGGTTGTTTATCTAAAGGTTATATCAGGGTTTAACTTATTTCCTTTCCATTTCCTCTCCCATATCATATGTTGTCTAATTATATAAGAAGTGTTTAAGTAAGGGCACAGGTTTGTGACTAGTGTAATGGCTACTCCTCAGCTTAAGAGGATATCCGCTGTATGAGATAAACTCCATATAGAATTACTACTGGTAGACATATATAGACTGAGAATATATACTGCATTAACTGGACTAGCCACTATTAGCTCATATTTCTCTAAGTATCTTGTGATTGTGGTCTTATCATTAGCATTACCCTTATAGGTTAATTCCCTTAGTAACCTTTCCTTTTTTCCTTTGCACAGTTGTGTGTATACAGCCTGTGTATTAGAATGTTGCTGAGGTGAGATTATATTTTCCAAATAAGTTATATAAGATGATATATATTGTAAGTGTAATTTTGTTGGTCTTCTTTTTCTAGTCATAGCTTTCCAGTCCTACCCACCAATACACACATTGATGGATGGACATCTTGTCAATGTTGCTAGTCTAAGCAGTAAATAATATAAAATATACATTTTTCCAAGTATTAACCACTATATTAGAAGTATAGTCAGAATTTTTGAATCAAAAAAGGCATACAAGAAGATGTGAAGATTTTTCATATTAATTAAGACTATTTGCTGAGGTAAGAGAAAGAAAAAGGGGCAACCCTCTAACAGAATATCATTGGCTTTGTTATTTATCAGAAATATTATGAACAGGAATGGTTGTAGTTGTAGTTCCTATTGTATTACTCTCCAATATAGTAATGTTGACAAGCTTCAGCTTATGTGCTATGCTTTCTAGACTTTAATAGACCCTAATTTCACAAAAGTGAGATTAGTCAAAGTGAACAGAAGTGAGTAGGGGAAGCTTAGTCAATATTTTCACTATAGAAGATATTAAATATAGATAAATATCTCAGTGAAGTAAGTGATACAGTGTAGTAAATTTCCTTGATATAGATTTCAGTCAAGCTTAATTTTAGCTCAAAATTTTGTAGATTGAATTTTAATAAAATTATATTATAGCTAAGAAGTGTCTAAAGAATACTTTTGCTTTATAATATAGGGGTAAAAAAACTCTTGTTACAGCACAATAAATTATTTTATGGAACAGGTCAAAATAGATATAAGTCCTTGATACAAGTGTGACACCTAATTCTCTGTACACAGGATTTGTGGCCCATTGTGATTAGTCATCCATCTCTTCATCACATTCTTCTTCATTTTGCTCATTTTCAATGTCATTTTCATTCAATGTTAGGGGGGGCTTTGGTTTAAAACCATTGTGCTTCTTTTTACATAGAGTTTATACATTGTTGATGGATGATGAGAAGAGATGGGAATGGAGTCATGTATTATTAGCATGTCATGCTTTGGTAGCCCCAATATCTTTGTGGTCAGATTAAGGTCAAATTAGGTCAAATTGTAGGGTGTATATATGCACCTCACCCCTGAGAGGTCAATCTGCAATATATTTCCATTTTCTATCATTTTCAGTGTCAACCTATGCGCAATTCAATTCTGAAATTTTCAAAATTTATCCTGTGTTTTTACCCTCAAAACTGAGGGAGTTATTCTGTATCTACTGTATAATACTAATGTGCACTTGTATACACATAATGTGACGCACATGGCCGGCTGCCTGGGAAGGGACCAGTAGCTTGGCTCCATACCAAAGTGTTGGCTTGGGGCCTGGCTCAGGCATATATGCTGGTGAAAGACTATCCATTGATAGTAAAGCAATCAATCTCAACCATGTTGTTAGGAACTATATGCCGGCATACCCGACTATTCATTTCAGCCCACTCAGCCCAACTCTGCTCTCGCTTGCTATTCAACAATATGCCCTCAGCCCACAGACTATATGCACCTCGTGTATCTGTCTTGGCATCACATGCTCCTGTCAATTCACTCCACTCATTTACATCACACTCCATATGCTTGTCAAGATTCAGTTTCGCCGAGATATCGGTTAAGTCCTGCAAACTGTTATGGGGTGGCTAGGCTTCAATGTGCTCTTGTGTTGCGCCCTGCTGTTCCGTGCGTGCCACTAATTTGGATAGTGAGAGGAGCTTTGAGGGGATGCCGAGGGCGTCAGCTCGAACGAAGGACTTTAGAAGTAGGGAGCGGACAAAGGGGTGCAAATCAATTGATATTCTGAGTGAAGAACTAGCTACATACATCCTGCTACTTTTATAGTTAAGAAGCAAGATGTGGAACAGGGTGGCGTAAGGAATGGAGACAATAAGGTATGAGGCAACCACATGGAGGCATTGTCCACAGTGATCAGAAATAGAATAAGGAATGTAAGCAGAATTAGAATAATAGAGTATGGCTGAAAATAAGATAATGAAATGGTGGGCGGGAATAGAACAATAGAGGATGGCCTAAGATAAAACAATGGCAATGGCCAGGACAATGAGTGGCTGTCATGTTGTTCAGGGGAAGCGGGTTAAGGAGTGGATAGGGGGTGAAGGAACAATGAAAAGGGGATGTACGAGAGGAGTGGTCCATACGATGCACCGGATGTACCGAGCCGAGGCCGCGCGGTGGTGCGAGATGATGTGGTTAAGGGCCGGTTGGTCAGTATTCCCAAGTGAGTCGGTACTTGGTGTTGCGGGCTTCACAATGCTCGCTATTCCATTCTGTCTTCATTTACGTTTAATATCCTTTCATTATGTTCTATTATGTACAGGCAGCGGGGGCACACATTTCACCCACTGCCGAGTCCAAAATCCTCTCTTTCCTTTTCTTCTTCTGGCCCTTCAACCTCCTCCGAGTTTCTTGTTACTTCCGATCTTTCTGCCAGGTTTAGAAGTTCTGGTAGCAACTCCAGTTTTTCTTCTACGCTCATTGTTCGGATATCGAAGGATAATGGGAAGTCCCGTATGTAGTGGCCAGGCTTCTTGCACCGGTGACAAACTCCGATGATGGCCTCTTTTGCTCGAGCCCGATCTACCTCCATCGGTATCAGTGTTTCTTTTAGCATAGTCGGTGAAGGTGCCGGGTTTTGTCTGAAGGGCTCTGGGAAGCGCGGGGACAACACGGTCATTCTCGGTGTTCCTGGAGTTGGTTTGAGAGTTACGCCATTGAAGTGGTGACAGTAAAGCGACCGATCTCCACCATGTTCCAAATCAGACTCCATCAGCACTCATCCCATATCACCTTCACTGTCACCACATCACACAGCCAACCATTCTATTCAGCACACCGATCTTCAGACTCCAAATATATTATCATGTTTTCTACAGAGCTCATTCCCATGCAATGCTACAATACCCAGGACACACGCATCCAGGCAGAACCATTAACACATCATTATCTTCGTGTACCTCCCCTAGCACATTTCTCACTCAGAAGAAGATCCCATCCAATCTACACTCAGTCATATGCGATAGAAGATGCAATCTATTTTCCAGAAAGCTGAGAATCATACATATTTCTTGGAATGACATCTAGACCAGCATATCGTGATAGGAGTAGGGTGGAATATGAGGCAGAGTTCAGGGTACCATCTCATCCTGATTACCCCACCTACTCCATTTGAATCACTCTTAAACACAAAATGAGAGTGTACAACAATATACCCATTAGTCCTCCTACTCCCAGACCCCTATTCTTGGATTGGATACTGGAGAAATTGCAAAAGATATGTTGCCTGTGACCTGGAATACTCTGAGATGACTCAGTCCCCTGACTCATCCTAAGGCCCTTCAGGAGTAGTAGACAAGGTTGTTAGATGTTTATTGGTAGACTTCCTTATTTTTTCTCTTATATGTCTTCCCTTTTCTTGGCTCGACTCAGACCTGTTTCCTATTCTGTTAGTCTTTTCTCATTGTTACTCATCATCCTTACCTTTTTGGTTAGTCTCCCCCTATCATAGCCCCTAGCCCCTATTTGTGCAGCCTTGATGCTGTACCATTTCTCCAGAGTTTCTCCATAGTTTCCTCTTTTGTATATTTTGTTCTCGTGCTTTGTCATTCAACTGACATAGTCAACCTCTTTGTCAAGCCCGCAACACCGAGTACCGACTCACTTGGGAATACCAACCAACCGGCCCTTAACCACATCATCTTGCACCACTGTGCGGCCTTGGCTCGGTATATCCGGTGCATCGTATGGACCACTCCTCTCGTACATCCCCTTTTCATTGTTCCTTCACCCCCTATCCACTCCTTAACCTGCTTCCCCTGAACAACATGACGGCCACTCATTGTCCTGGCCATTGCTATTGTTTTATCTTAGGCCATTGTCAAGCCCCGG
>QLPG01028926.1:6655-17195 GCA_003314385.1 Gomphus sp. MG54 | reverse complement strand
CAGGGTACTCTCCATTCTACTTAAACTATGGACAGCATCCAAGGAAGTCCACAGAGCCACAACGAGAGGCAGAAACAGAGGCGGCAGATGTGTTTGAGAGAAGGATGAAGAAAATAAGAGAGGAGGCAGCAGCAGTACTAGAAAAGGCAGCATCAGACATGAAGAAGTATTATGACAAAGGAAGGCAAGACGTACCACAATATCAAGTAGGGGACAAGGTTTACTTGGAAGGCCTTAATATCACCACCGACCGACCTTCAAAAAAACTAGAAGACAGATGTTATGGCCCATTCCCAATTGTGGCAAAAGTGGGAGAACATGCCTATAAACTGTGACTACCCCCCAATTGGAAGAACATCCATCCTGTGTTTAATACTGTCCTGCTGCACCCTGCCCGAACACCCACATCCTCCATATAACAAAAGCCAACACCCCCTCCACCAGTGATGACACCAAAGGTAGTAGAGTATGAAGTGGAGGAAGTTCTGAACTCCAGAATGTGTAGAGGAGTACTGAAATATCTGGTGAAGTGGGTTGGGTACCCCTGAGAAGATAATTCGTTGGTGCCAGAGAAGAACATAAGGAATGCAAGACGGAAAACACAAGAGTTTCACAGGCAATTCCCAGTTGCACCCAGGCACATAGGCCACATCTTCCACAGACTACCCGAGTGTGGCAAGTCAGTGCAACAAGTGCACAGCAGCAAGTGTGACAAGTGCACAATGCTTGGTGGTGGTGGACACAGTGAGTCAGCGCAACAAGGATGCAGTGAGTCAGTGTGACACATGTGCGACAGCGAATGTGACACATACGTGACATGCTCCATGGTGGTGGGTGTGGTAAATCGACGCTACAAGTGCATGACGGCAACAAGCATGAATGCAGGCAGACGCGACAGATGCAGGTGCAAGGGAGGTTGGTGCAGGTATGTGTAGGAGTGTGGGGGCAGGTGTGGGTGCGAGGACGGTGCAGGTGCAAGGATGGTGCAGGTGCGAGGACTAGGGAATAGCATGGGTTAGACTAACCTGCATGGGTCACCGGGTCAGGTGCCCCTGGGTTTGGGTGCGGGTCAAGCCGAGAGCACCCATGACCCAGCCCAACCCACCGCCTCAACTATGTACGCGTGCATGCGCATGCATACGACATGACCATGCTGTACGCGCACGCGCCGATACCAACACGCCGATACCAACACGCTGATACCAACACGCTGTTCGTGCACATGCTGATACCAACGTGCCATACGCGCATGCGTGCGGCACATTCGTGTTGTATGTCACGTGTGCGTACGGCGTGTTCATGCCATACGTCGCATGCACGTACAGCATGTTCATGTCGTACGTTGCATGCACGTACGGTGCGTTCGTGTCGTATGTTGCATGTGTGTACAGTGCGTGCGGGTGCGGCATGCACCCGACACCCGTTGACCTGTGGGAAAAAACCCATGGGTTGACGGGTTCAGGTTTCTCATGGGTTGGGTGCAGGTCACCCACATTTGACCCGTGGGTGACCCGTTCCATTCCCTAGCAAGGATGGTGCAAGGGTGGTGGGTGCAGGTGTGGATGCAGGTGCAAGGGTGCAAGGGTGGTACACCGGTATGCAACGGCGGGCGCAATGGATAGAGTGTAAATGGTGAGCGTGATGGGTATGTGGCACAAACCCATGCAGGTGCAACAAAAGGACAGAGTCACCACATACACCAGCGCGGCAACAAAATGACCTGTAAAAAAAAAGGAGTCGCTGCGCACACCAGCACGATGAAGAAACCACCTGGGATCATTGCATATGCTGGTGCAATGAGAGAAGGATCCATGGCTAGCAGAGAGCTCCAGAGGGTCTTGATCTAGGGAAGCTGAACACACACCAGTGCAATAGGAAGACTAACTAACAAGTCTGCAACCCCTGCCTTACCTTCTTCTCACAAAAAGGATGCCCCACCAATCGTGCATGCCAGCATGATGGCTAGGACAAGTGCAGGGGTTGATTACCTGCTTCTCACCACCTCTTTCAGATGAGACCACGGGTGGGAGGGGCAACGAACGAACAAAACAGGCGCTTATGCCAAACAAACACAAACACCTCCAACCCAGTACATTGGATCACCCAGTAAATAGGCAATGGTCAATGAGGACATTGACCTTAAAAGGGGGGGTAATGTCATGATTTCTCTACTCCTCTATCTATTGCTTGTTATTGGACTCTGCTACTCCGCTAGACCATATGTACAGTTCTTAGGTAATTAGTTAAAGCTCAGTCTTGAGCTGGTCAATACACCAACAAGTATCATTGCTCAACTTCCTCTTCTGCTCCCAAGTATTGAAGCTCTTGTTGTTGCTGACAAGTGTATCCCCTTCCCAACATGTCCAAATGATGTGAGCTGGCCCTTGGGATTGTAGTTGGGTGTGGCAGATAGGGATTCCTGGGGTTTTCCCATGCTATTATATAGGAGAGTTGATGGGACAATGGGGGGAATAACTCCCTTGAATTTCCTATGATTTTAGATGTATTTATCTATAGGAAATATATTGCTCTGCAGTGAATCTACTGGGAGCTGAGTCCCAGGTTTACTCTCCACTTAGGCGCCATACCAGGAAACCAGCCTGGGTGCCAAAGCATCAATTTATATGTTTGTGGTCCTCCCACAAGTGAAGTATAATATATGATGGTATATAACATTATATATGGTTGAAAACCCAACTGTGACCCTGTAAGGACAACCTAAGCAGGCATTCTACCCTCCGGCAGCACACTGGCAAAGGGGGATCCAAAGGTTTAGTATGGTACCTAATACATGGTGACTAGCATACCTGGCAAAGGGGGATCCAAAGAGAAAACTCTAGGGAACCCTTCGCCCACTGACTACTGTATATAGGCACCATTGCTATAGTGCTTTGCGCTCTACCAGGAATCACCCTCCGTACCAACTGGGAAGTTCTTCCAGGGCCTCAACACCAGGAGCAAACAATGAAAGGAGGGCCAATGGTTATAGTTGACACTTCTGAAGGGTACCCGCCAATAGTGATCATTGTCTGGTGTGCGGTACGTTCGGTACTGCCACAAGTGGGCCGAACAGATCTCGGTTGGTGGGTGTGGAATATAGGTGAGCCGGTACTAGTCAGGATTCATGATTGGGGGTTCCCCTGACAGACCCAGCCTTGCTGTACGACAAGTAGCTGGCGTTCTACTCCTAAATAGGAAAGTGTGCTTGGTGCTTAACCTTCCAGTTCAGCACGAGGCAAAGATATTTGAGTGTAGCCTAAAGGCTAGTATGATGGGGGGCAGAGATTCAACTGTAATTCCTTATTATACTACTACAAACTACTCACGTCTTATATAAAATAGAAAACCTATTTATAAATGAAAAATTCATGAAGTTAATTTAGAAGTGTCGAGTACTGTACTGAGACACGTCTATTCGGCACTGCCGACCAAGTAATCATTTTATATCCATGACCAAGTGCCCGCGTTGCATGCATGACACTTGGTACGCCAGTTTTGGCTCAGCACGTCCACCATCCACACTCCCTGTCCCCACTAGGGAATAGCACGGGTTAGGCTAACCCGCACGGGTCACTGGGTCGGGTGCCCCTGGGTTTGGGTGAGGGTCAAGCCGAGAGCACCCGTGACCCGGCCCAACCCGCCCCAACAACTATGTACGCGTGCGCATGCACGCGTACGACACGACCGCGCCGTACGCACACGCGTACGACACGACCGCGCTGTACGCACACGCGTATGAGACGCCCGCGCCGACAGCAACGTGCCGTACGCGCACGCGCCGATACCAACGTGCCGATGCCAACGCGCCGATGCTAACGCGCCGTCCGCGCACACGCCGATACCAATGCGCCGTACGCGCACGCGTGCGGCGCGTTTGTGTCGCACGTCGCATGCACGTACGGCGTGTTCATGTCGTACGTGGTGTGCGCGTACGGCACGTTCATGTCGTACGTCGCGTGCGCGTACTGCGCGTTCGTGTCGCACGTCGCGTGTGCATACGGCGCGTTCGTGTCAGCGCGTGCGGGTGCGGTGCGCACCCGACACCCGTCGACCCATGAGAAAAAACCCATGGGTTGATGGGTTCGGGTTTCCCATGGGTCGGGTGCGGGTCACCCACATTTGACCCGTGGGTGACCCGTGCCGTTCCCTAGTCCCCACCCCTTGGCCCTTCTTACCTCGGGACTTCCTGTCCTTGTACTATCCTCCGTTACCAGCCTTGTCTTATAGTCTGGCACCTCCTATTGTCCTATCTTTGGACACATTCTATTATCCTGTCCTTTATTGTTCCATCCCCGCGTTGCATTCCTTATTCTAATTTTGTTCATTGTGGACAATAACCACATGCTCTGCATACCTTGTTGTCTCACATTCCTTATTCCACATGTTGCTCATTAAACCTATATAAGTAGGGCATGCATGTACATATTTCCTCATTCTGGGTATTGACTAGGATTAGGCCCTTCTACCTTCTTCCCCTCTGTTAAGTCCTTGACTTGGGCCGGCATCACCAGTATCCTCCCAAGTACCTGTCTGTTGCAAATCGGTGGCATGCACGGCAAGTAGGGTGCAACGCACGAGTATGTTGAAGCCAATGCCACTACTCTTGGCCTGCAGGACTTGGCCATAGTCCGCCCGACCTTTTGCCAACACCCCTCGGCAGTACCAAAGTCCGTCAGTACCCGATGTTTGACAAGAAGCCAGCCTAATGTGGCTATATGTGTGGTACACCCGCATATATGTGGTGGAGAATGATATAGAACCAAAACTTCACAGGGGGGAATATGAAAATAGAATACAATGAAAATATAGACTGAATAAGAAAGACCACATGCCAGTATATCCTTCCCAACATGTCCAGATGATGTGAGCTGGCCCTTGGTCAAGTATGGGGCCAGGGAGACAGTGTGGTGTAAAACATGTTCCTAAAATCATGGAAATATTTGTGTATCTTCCTCATAGTATGTAGAGTCCTGGTATGGAGTCTTGTATTGATTGGGGAATTGTTGGGGGAGATAATGGATGTTTAGTGTAGAAGATATATATAAAATTGACTCAATAGTCCCTGATTCTACCAGGGATTAGTTATGGGGCCGGGTGGACAGTGTCATGGAAAATGTGCTCCTAAATTCATGAGAATATCCATGAGTCTTCTTTATGGTGTATAGGACTTCAGTGTGAAGCTGTGCCTTGATTGGGTAATGGTTGGGGGTGTCAGGGGACGACCCTCTTTAAACTCCAATCCAACTCCAAGGTCCCATTTCAAACTCCGATCAACTCCGAGACCTGATACAGGTCCAAAGTCCTACTTCAAACCCCGACCAACTCCGAGGCTAAGAGGCCCAGAAACCACTGAGTGGAGACAGAAAAGGTCTTAACACATGATGACTAGAACTCGGAGCAAATACCCGAGCCTCGGACTTAGTACTAGGAGATTGGCTCTACAAACTCCGATGTATCGATTTGTAAGCTAGTGCACAGACCACCCCTATAAAGGGTATAAAATGGGCTCACCAGCAGTGGGATCCTTAGACTTTCCTCTTTGGATTCCCCCTGCTTAGGTAAGGACTCCACATGTATTTAGGTAGTAGATAATTAAATAATCTTTGGATTCCCCCTGCTTAGCTCGCCTCTGAGATATACCTCGGGGCTGTAAGAGGGTTGCCCTTATAGATATGCCAGATCCTTAGCTGTGAAAATGCCGCACAGGTCCTCCTCATCCACGACCAATACACAGTCCATGCGCTTCATGGCACTGGCTTGCATCAGACATGCTGATCATCTCTGGTACTATTAGAGCAGGGCTGGGTTTGAGTGCCGCGATGGGGGGGGGGAGGGTTTGCCACCCTTCAGGTTGTGCAGACCTGCCAAAGTGGAAATCATAGCTGCATTACTGCTGCAAGGAGATTCCCATCAAAAACTCAACCAAGGACATAACCAATCAAACAATCAGGGGAGTAGCAAGCGAGCCATCAAAGACCAATAAAAACAGAATGAAGATCGCAGCGAGAACTCTCAAGATCATTGACCAAGTGAGTACACGCCAAGGTGACATTTAAGGCCAAAACAGGATAATCAACACCACTACAGCCCAAATAGGCATGGGAGATGGACATTCATACCTTAGTTGGAAGAGGAGTGGTTAAGATCGACCTGGAGATGGGTATCTGGGTTATCTGCGGGCTGGGTCATTGAGCTTGAGACTTACTTTTGTTGGCAGGCATTCAAGCGATTTAATATTCAACCTGTTAGAGTTTCAGATCCACCCCCCCTCAGTGATCGCAAGCGGAGGATCAGAAACTTGAGACTTACTTTCTTGATCAGGCAACCACACGACCTAAAATTCAACCTGTGAGAGTTTCAGCCCTCATTTGACCATTGCAGATGGAGAATACCCTTGAGGGCTTACTTTTGCTTATGGAGAGGAAAGGCATCCAAGCAACTTGGGATATATCCTGAAAGGGTTTCAGTCTTCACACTACTCTGGCCATTTTGAAGTGTACCTCAAATGCACTCTGCATCACATATCTCAGCCACACCACACACATCCTCCCTACACTCCCCCCATTTGGCTCACTCAACTTTAAGAACATCAACTCAGCGAGCCCCGCCAGGCATCCAGCACATGCCGAGGGCTTTCCTTTATCACACACAATGTGGAGACACTAGCGTACCACACGTCCTGACAGCCCCACATGTGGGGGTGTCAGGAGGTGGGGTGCATTAGTGTCACCACATTTTTCATATAGTCAGGAGCGTGGCCATGGTGAGAGAAAAGATGTCGGCATGTGCTGGGTGCAGTGCATGTTTGTGTTGTGCACCCACTGCATGCCGAGGCTTTTTCTCAATGACACATAATGCGATGACAGCCGTGCACCGCAAGTCCTAACTGCCCTGGGGGTGTCAGCAGGTGGGGTGTGTTTGTGCTGCCAGGTCATGTGTGTTGTCAGGAACGGAGCCATGGTGGGAGGAGAGACCATGGCCTGTGCTGGGCATGCTGCATGTTTGTATTATGCACCCACTGCAAGCTGAGGACATTCCTCCACCACGCACCATGTGGTGACACCAGCGTACTGCACATCCTGAGTGTCAGGCAGTCAGGATGTGGGGTGCGCTGGTGTGCACTGGGTGGGGTGGGTGGTGGGGGGAAGAAGAGAGATGGGATAGAGACGTGGCTGTTTGAACCAGTCACATGACCTGGCAGTTCCAAATAATTTGCATCATGGGAATGGCTTATATAAATGCTGACCAATTAGCTTATCTAAAAATGCCCACAAGTGCCACAACTGAACTTTATATTATAGACTAGCTGTGCCCTGCCCTTCTGGCAGGAGGGCACAGCAAGGTAGCTCCTGCCACAGCCCAGCCAGACCAGCCTCAGCAGGGCCCAGCCAAACCCCCCAGCAGAGCCCAGCCAAACCCCCCAGCAGAGCCCAGCCAAACCCTCTAGCAGAGCCCAGCCAAACCCCCCAGCAGAGCCTAGCCAAACCTGAACCAGCCTCAGCAGAGCCCAGCCAAACCTGAACCAGCCTCAGCAGAGCCCAGCCAAACCCCCCAGCACCAGGAGGGCACAGCAAGGTGGCTCCCGCCAGAGCCTAGCTGAACCCCTCAGCAGAGCCCAGACTGTATGCAAGTTCAATTGTCCTTTTAGTGGTAATCGTCAGTGAGTCCATTTGCATCTTTAGCAGTTATCAATGTATTATTTCAAATACAAAGTACATTTAAATCAGAACTTCTTTATACATGATATTTTGGGTTTTTGTCACTTTTTCTAAAAACACATGGACTCTCCTCCAATTGGTTGCTCTCGATATTGCCACATACAGTTGTCCATGTGCAAATGCTGGATACCACAAATCAACTCTGACAGTTTTTAAAGATTGTCCTTGGGATTTGTTGATAGTCATTGCAAATGCCAATCTAACTGGAAATTGATGCGGATGAAGCTCGAAAGGCAATTCTTCAGCACTTGTTAAAACTGTGATCCTAGGAATAAAATCCATCTGACCGGCTGTTGGCCCTGAAAGTATTCTGACATATAAGACTCTGTTGGTCATGCCAACCAAGCGAAGGCAAGTTCCATTACAAAGGCCTTGACTGACATCCAGATTTCTGAGAAGCATTAAAGGTGCCCCTACTTTGACCTTTAATTGTGAGGGAGGAAGGCCACCCATGTTGATGGAATTCAGATATTCTACTGGATATTGGTGATCATCTGCTCCCTCGCCTTTGACAGTATCAGCACTTGAATAAAGCTTCTCTTCACCTTGGAATTGTAACAGGACCAATGCATTGATTTCATTTACTTCAACATTTCTTGGGCATAGGATGGCACGCTCCAAAAAGAATTCATCAGATTGATTTTCCAAAAAGGGATAGGTCACTGAAATCAGACTTGATAGCTGTTGACCACATATCATCTGTGGAGGGATAAGAAAAGAGTGATCGAGAGGAGGTTGGCTTCCATGACCTATATCCACCAACCATTCAGCAAACCAAGCATTTTCAGGATCTTGGCTTTCCAACCGTATATTTTGGGTCAAATATAGTACTTTGATATTGTGCCACAGATAGGAGCTTTGAATGCAAGCCCCTATGATCTCTTCTTTTGTTTCTTTAGGAATCACCGGCAAGGTTTGTTGAAAATCTCCATCCCATGCAACTGTAATGCCTCCAAATAGCAGATGAGATCATTCAAGAACATCTCTGCAAGTTCTGTCTACAGCCTCGATAGCATACCAATGTTGCATTGTCACCTCGTCCCAGATGATCAGACTGGTCTCTTTCAAGAGCTAGGCCTAGTTCATACCCTTTTTGATGTTACACAAGGTAACATGGTTGAGGGTAATGGGAAACTTGAACATGTTGTGAATAGTCCTTCCTTTGATGATAATAGCACCAATCCCAGATGAGGTGACACAGAGAACATCAAATTTTGTGCCCTTGCTGAATGACAGAGAGTATTCCAGGTAAATGATTTCCCAGCACCTCCTACACCATTGACAAAGAAGAGATCCCCATTTTTCCTCCCTTGATCATCTCTCTTCAAAGCAGATGATAGGATTTGTTGATGAATATCCTTTGGGATTGTGTTCATTATAGCAATATTGATCCATGCCTGCTGTAATTCTGATGCTGAATCATAAAGGCGTTGATCAGCAATCAGAGGATTTCCAACAACACGCTCCCAGTTTCTGGTCACCTGAGGCATATCATGAAACTCGGAAAGTCTTTGCTCTTCCTGTGACATGATTTTATCTATAAGGAAAAGGCCAAAGTCATAGATTTGTTAGTTTGTAGGAGTTGCCATTCCATAGTTAACTTGAAGTTGATATACCAGATCGTCACAGATTTCTGCATGAAACTGAGTCCATAGTTGAGCCAGATCTGAGGGTGTACAATGGAGCATAATTGTCACGAAGAGTCTCCTCAATTGTGACCCTGTCTGCATTCCCGCTGCTTCTAGGAGACACAGCCTCCATTCTGTATCATCCTCTAGAAGACCATGTGCAAGGCAGGCAGCTTTGAAAGTATTATATTGAGTGCCCTCAAAAGACCTGAGTTCTTCAAATGAGCATGCTCTTTTTACTACTGTCAGTAGGGTCAGCAAGAAAACCGTTCTCCAGAAGAAGGACTCGCAAAATGTATATGACCAATGGTAGACAGGCTCTGTCGAGGTTTCCATAATTTAGATCTTGGTACCCAGATGAATTTTTCTGAGAATTGAACATAGAGCAAATCACGTGCTTCAGGATACATGATGTTTGCTTCAAAGTAACCCATCAGCATTGTCTTGGCATGTTCAGCCCTTTGAAGTGCAGTTGGGGCATCCTGTGTTGCATCAAAAATAACATTGTGCTGGCCAGGGAGATGAACAGGCAGTGCCATCTGCCGCCAGCCGATTGTTTGCACCTGTAGTAATTTTACCCAATGGTCTGACTCAGAAAACACCCACTGATGCCACAGCACTTTCTTTTATATATAAGATATTATAGATATTATAGATGTTGAAGAACTATGTTATTCATATGCTGTCAGCAGATGAGGTATTGAATTGAACTATTTCAAAACTGCCAATTGTGCTAGACTTTCTCTATTAATAGTCAAAACCCTGGGCTGATGGCACTTGAGTAACAAGAAAGAATGCTGCCTTGGCGTTCTAATTTTCTCCTCTGCTAGTCAGTACTAAGAACTCCTCCACAATGATGTTATTGATAGAGGTATTCCAACTGTCATGCCCAAAAATTTATCCATACCCTTCTGTGAAGGCAGGAATATCACCGCTCTGGCTCTACCCTTGTCTTTCTTTTTTTCCACTTGAAGCAAAGATTTTTTTGTAATGCAGACACTGGAGGCTATCAAAAAGAGCTTGTTGTCCGACTATGGTCTTGGGGAGGTCTATGGAAAATATGGTGGTGACGGTGTCGTTACCCTGATCTCCAAACAAATCCTTTCCCTGTAGGGTTCTAGTCCAGTTGTGACTTCTGCAACAATTGGCGTCATCAGATCCGAAAGTTCTGTCATATTGACTCGCTTTTTTTTT
>QLPG01028856.1:0-10327 GCA_003314385.1 Gomphus sp. MG54 | reverse complement strand
GGTCACATCAGAAGGGATTGCAAGGATCTTCAGAGACACGGTGTGGAGAGACTTTGGACCCCCAGAAGTGGTGATCAGTGACAGGGGATCTCAATTCATCTCAAAGTTCACAAAAGACCTATACCGACTGCTAGGAATAAAGATGAACCCTTCGACTGCCTATCATCCCCAGATAGATGGACAAACAGAATGCATCAACCAAGAGGTAGAGCAGTATCTACGGCTGTTTGTCAACCATCGGCAGGATGACTGGGTGGAATGGTTGCCATTGGCAGAATTTAGCTATAATGACAAGATCCAAGTGTCGACCGGGTACTCTCCATTCTACTTAAACTATGGACAGCATCCAAGGAAGTCCACAGAGCCACGACGGGAGGCAGAAACAGAGGCAGCAGATGTGTTTGAGAGAAGGATGAAGAAAATAAGAGAGGCGGCAGCAGCAGCACTAGAAAAGGCAGCATCAGACATGAAGAAGTATTATGACAAAGGAAGGCAAGACGTACCACAATATCAAGTGGGGGACAAGGTTTACTTGGAAGGCCTTAATATCACCACTGACCGACCTTCAAAAAAACTAGAAGACAGACGTTATGGCCCATTCCCAATTGTGGCAAAAGTAGGAGAACGTGCATATAAACTGCGACTATCCCCTAATTGGAAGAACATCCATCCTGTGTTTAATACTGTCCTGCTACGCCCTGCCCAAACACCCACATCCTCTATACAACAAAAGCCAACACCCCCTCCACTAGTGATGATACCAAAAGGAGTAGAGTATGAAGTGGAGGAAGTTCTGAACTCCAGAATGCCTAGAGGAGTGCTGCAATATCTGGTAAAGTGGGTTGGGTACCCCAGAGAAGATAATTCGTGGGTGCCAGAGAAGAACATGAGGAATGCCAGAAGGAAAACACAAGAGTTCCACCGACAATTCCCAGCTGCACCCAGGCACATAGGCCACATCTTCCACAGACTACCTGAGCATGGCAAGTCAGTGCAACAAGTACACAACAGCAAGTGTGACAAGTGCATGATGCTTGGTGGTGGATGCAGCAAGTTAGCACAACAAAGATGTGGTGAGTCAGTGCAACGAGTGCACAACGGCGAGTGTGATGCATGCACAACGGCGAGTGTGATGCGTGCACAATGGCGAGTGTGATGCGTGCGCAACGGCGAGTGTGACGTGTACGCAACGGCGAGTGTGACGCGTGCGCAACGGCGAGTGTGACGCGTACGCGACGGCGAGTGTGACACATATGCAACACGCTCGGTGGTGGTGGGCGCAGCAAGTCGATGCTACGAGTGTGCGATGGCGACAGGCGCGAACGCAATGCAGGGCGCGAACGCAATGCAGGGCGCGACCGCAGGGGGATGCGACAGTTGCAAAGGTGGGAAGGTGCAGGTGCAGGTGCGAGGGTGGCGGGTGCAGGTACACGTACGCGTAGGGGTGCAGGTACACGTACACATATGTGTGGGGGTGCAGGTGCGAGGGCGGCAGGGGCAGGTACAGGTGCGAGGGCGGGGGCAGGTGCAGGTGCGAGGGCGGCGGGGGCAGGAGTAGGTGCGAGGGCAGCGGGGGCAGGAGTAGGTGCAAGGGCGGTGGGGGCAGGAGTAGGTGCGAGGGCGGTGCACCGGTACGCAACGGCAGACACGACAGGTATGCAACGGTGGACGACCCAATGCAGGGCACGACCACAGGGGGATGCGACAGTTGCGAAGGCGCGACCGCAGGGGGACGTGACAGTTGCAAAGGCACGACCGTAGGGGGACGCGACAGTTGCAAAGGCATGACCGCAGGGGGATGCGACAGTTGCGAAGGCACGACCACAGGGGGATGCGACAGTTGCGAAGGCACGAACACAGGAAGGTGTGGGTGCAGGTGTGAAGGCAGTGGGTGCAGGTACACGTATGCGTAGGGGTGCAGGTACGCATAGGGGTGCAGGTGCGAGGGTGGCAGGGGCAGGTGCAGGTGCGAGGGTGGCAGGGGCAGGTGCAGGTGCGAGGGTGGCGGGGGCAGGAGTAGGTGCAAGGGTGGCGTACCGGTATGCAACCGCGGACGTGACATGTACGCAGGCGCAAACCCACGCAGGTGGCAGATATGGGGGCGGCGGGTACAGGTACGCGTAGGGGTGCGGGCGCAGGTGCGAGTGCAAGGACGGTGCAAGGGCAGTGGGTGCAGATGTGGATGCAGGTGCGAGAGCGATGCACCGGTACACAATGGCAGACGCGACAGGTGCACAGGCGCAAACCCATGCAAGCGCAACGAAAGACCGAGTCACCGCGCACGCCGGCACGGTGATAAAATGACCTGAAAAAAAAAGAAAAGGAGTCGCCGTGCACGCCGGTGCGATGAAGAAATGACCTGTGATCATTGTGCACACCGGTGCAATGAGAACAGGATCCATGGCTAGCAGAGAGCTCCAGATGGTCTTGATCCAGGGAAGACTAACTAACAAGTCTGCGACCCCTGCCTTACCTTCTCCCCGCAAAAAGGATGCCCCACCAATGGTGCACGCCGGCACAATGGCTAGGACAAGTGCAGGGGTCGATTACCTTCTTCTCACCACCTCTTTCGGACGAGACCGCAGGTGGGAGGGGCAACAAAAGAATAAACAGGTGCTTATACCAAACAAACACAAACTCCTCCAACCCGGTACATTGGATCACCTAGTAAATAGGCAATGGTCAATGAGGACATTGACCTTAAAAGGGGGGGTAATGTCATGGTTTCTCTACTCCTCTATCTATTGCTTGTTATTGGACTCCGCTACTCCGCTAGACCATATGTACAGTTCTTAGGTAATTAGTTAAAACTCAGTCTTGAGCTGGTCAATACACCAACAAGTATCATTGCTCAAATCCCTCCTCTGCTCCCAAGTATTGAAGCTCTTGTTGTTGCTGACACAAGCCCAGAGCACCTGTGACCCAGCCCAACCCGGTGCATCAACCATGTATGCATGCATGCGCATGCGTACGACACCCAACCGGCCACTCGCTCCAGTCGTATGTGTGCACGTATAACATGCACGTGCATATGACACACACACGCTGCACACGCATACGATACGCATGTGCCACATGTGCATATGACACACACACACTGCACCGTATGACACACACATGCCAACACCAATGAGCCATACGTGCATGTGTACAATGTGTTTGTATTGGCACATACACATACAGCGCATTCACACGTGCACATACAATGTGTCCATGTCGGTGTGTTTGAGTTGGTGCATACGTGTACAGCACGTTTGAGTCGGCGCATATGTGTACAGCACATTCGTGTCGGTGCATTCATGTCAGCTTGTTCATGTCAGCACATTCATGTCAGCGCATGCATGTACAGCACGTTCATGTTGGCACGAGTGCAATGTACGACACGAACGCGCTGCAGGCATGTGGGTGCACCATGCACCCGACACCCGTCGACCTGTGGAAAAAAACCCATGGGTTGACAGGTTTGGATTTCCCATGGGTTGGGTGTGGGTCACCCACATTTGACCTGTGGGTGACCTGTGCCATTCCCTAAATAGAGATAGGCAAGAAATACATGTTTTCGAGGGTTTTTACTTGGACTTGAAGGTTTGTTATTTAAGAGTTAATTACTATATGTAATTTACTCTTATTGTAGTTCTTCATTCTAAATATTGACTTGGCATATGCCCTCTTGTCTTCCCTTCTCCTGTCTGAAGTCCTTTACTCAGGCTGACACTCTCAGCACTCTCCTGGGTATCTCTTCTGTCTGAAATCAGTGGCATGCATGGAAATCAGTGGCACATACAGAAAGTAGGGTGCAACATATGAGTATGTTGAAGCCAAGCCATCCTGATTGGCATATAGGACTTGGCCTATTCCTGCCAGTGTCATGAAGTCGGTACTATTATAATAGTACTTGGCCCACACATTGTTGGCATTCCTGGTGCTTGACACTTATGGCATGTGAACTGGAATGAGTGGTCATAGTAGACATGTTAATAATGAGATCAGGAGTGTGAGTCAGAAAATACTGTTAAGAATATGAGTAGCAAGGTTCTTAGTTAAAACTCAGTGAGGTTGTAACTTTACAAGGTTCAGAGTAGGGCTTGGCTTCAGCTTATGTACTGTGCCATCCAGATCTCATTGAATCCCTAACTTTGAAGTGTCTGAGGTTTCAGAGATGAGTGGGATTATTGTTGGTCAATTTTCTGACTATTGAATTTACATGTATATCTATAGTATAAAGTTCAATTGTGGCATCTGTGGGCATTTTTAGATAAGCCAATTGGTCAGCATTTATATAATCCATTCCCACCCTCTCACATCATGTGACCAAAAATTCAAACACAGTCATGTGACTGGTTCAAACATCCATGTCTCCTTTCCTTCCCCTACCACCCACCCCACCTGGTACATACCAGCATACCCCATGTCCTGACTACCCCACACTCAGGACATACAGTGCACTGGTGTTGTCCTATCATGTGTAGTGGAGGAAGGACCTTGGCATGTGCTGGACACTGCATGTTTGTGTTCTGCACCTACCACACACCAATATCCTTTGTCCCACCATCACTATGCTTCCAACCACATATACAATACAGTGTACACCAATGCACCCTACCTCCAGACACCCTCACATTTGAGGCTGTCTGGACATGCAGTGTGCTGGTGTTGCCACATTATGTATCATGCCAGTGTCCTATACCCTGTGCACACTTGTGCACTCTACTTCCTGACACCCCTAAGTGTGAGGCTGTCTGATGACAGTAAAATGATTGATCTTAACCATGTTACAAATTTGACTCCAATGGCACTCATCCTATATCACCTTCACTGTTGCCACATCACACAGCCAACCATTCTATTCAGGACTCCTGTTAAATCCACGTGTTGGTGCTTAGCTAGAGGCTTCTGGAAGGGTTTCCAGAGGTTCCGAATGGTTTCCGAGGGGGGGGTTCATACTCTGGAGGTGGAGGGACTAAAGGTTGTGGGTTCATAGTCGGAATCGGAAAAGGGCAGAAAGACGGGAAGCACCAGGGGGTCTAAGACTGTTCACAGTATTAGGTGATTTGAGTGGTTCGAGGTCTCAGGGACTTGGCTTCAACTTATGTGTTGCTCCCTCCTCAATTGTCTGTCCCTAATTTCGGAAAGTTGGAAAGTTTACTGGAACTGAATCAGAAACTACAATGCAGAATTAAGTCAATATTCATACTGGTGAATAGTCCAGTCGACTGGTGTCTTATATACATGTATCTGGTCTTTGTACTAACTTTTGCCGAGTAAAGACAAGGGGGAGAAAAGAGTACAAGGGGCAATACAGAACAAAGAACAAGGGAGTGAGGTACACAATGATTCTGCCTGTCGTTTATCAAAGGAGCAGAACCTTGGCTTTGGAATCTTTGGAGGTTCGGGAACACAGAACCTCGGGTTGATACAATGGAATTTGGAAAGCGGTTGTTCAGGCTTTGAGTGGTTGGAAAGGTCCCAGAAACGGTATGGGTAGTTGTGGGGATTAATGTGGGTTTATTAGTGGCATGGGCCATAACAGTATCCCTCCACTAGGACCGAGCCCTTGAGGTCCTAAGCTTAATCGAGGCGGTAATTAAGACGGACATGACTGTGGGAATGTTTGGACTGTTTCCTGGGATGATTGTTGATTGATAGGTGCTGATGGTCCCATTGCCTATAAGAGGGGTGTTCGCAGAACTGGGAGAGACTTTTCCTCAATGGAGAACATGGATCCTCAACTCTCAGGAAGTCTCAGAATTCATTCCTGTTTTTTCCTCTCCGGGGCATTGTTGGTAGAATCCAAAGGGGGTCTTAAAGATAAACTGCAATGCCTGTAGGCCATTGATGGCGATGTGGCAGTGTTGCAGGCTCATACTATCACGATTCGCAATTCCCTTGGTTTGTCAGGTTCTTATGGTGACTTTTCCCCCTTTTAACCTTTTTGTAGTAAGGGGCAGTTCCTAGACCCATTATTGTCCAGAAACCTCACCTGTGGTCGTTCTGGACAGGGCATTGTTCCTAGTGGTCTAGTGGCCGGGGTGGATGGTGCGGATGCTTTTGATCAGATTTCCATATTTTTGGCCTATCTAGATGCAATCCAGGCAGACTCAAATTATTTCCAGGGTCTCCTTGTGGCACTTGACTGCTGTCTTCTGCATATTGTTGAGTTGTTGGAACAGCATTTGGAGGAGGTCACACTGGCTTGAAATCTTGTTGACGTGTTGTTGCCCTTGATCAATCAGGTGAAGGGTGGTCCCAATGTTCAGTCCTCGGGGACCGGGGGAGTTTTGGGTGAGTCCGTCGAGTGACTCAGTCATGGGAGGTGGATGCTTGGTGTGGGGGGTCTGTTGGGTGGGAGGTCCAGAGAAGTAGGTTAGGAGAATGAGCCTCCAGGGCTGGTTCAAGCAGGAGCTGTTTGCGTTCTGATCGGGTTGGTTCCAATCAGGGCCTGGGATGTTCCATGTTTGTAGTGAATAGATTTGTTTGTATAATTTGGTCATGAGTTCCATGTGTGATCATCGTCTACCTAGTTCCTGTGGTTGGGGTCATGGTGGTTATGGTATTCGTGGCAGTCATGGTGGTCATGGTGTTTGTGGCGGTCATGGTGGTTGTGGTGGTCATAGTGGTCATTTGCCAGATTGTTGCTTGGATGGCAGTGGTGTTGTCGGGACTCAGGGGATGTCCTGCAGTTTTGAGTCTCGGTTTTAAACCATGTCAATAGTTCAGCTTGTATTAACATTTTATCAAGATAGGTTCTAGAGAATCTACACATGGTACCATTTTGTCTAAGGGATGGTATGGAATTCCGTGATGGTCAAGGTTCTTCCTGAGCAGGGTTTTTCAGAGGGTCGGATTGAGTGCTGAGTGAAAACTGCTGGCTCTAGGGTACCAAGAATCAGTTAGGACAAATATCTAAACAAGTAGTACTCAATGCCCTGTCGATCGATAGATCATAGTGGGTGAGCGTATGGTATCCTGGCAACTAGAATTCTGACGGAGTTTGGAGGGTCAGAGTTTGGAGGGTTGGAGTTGTTTCTGAAGAAATGGGTCAAAATATTTTCGACAATTGGTCATGGGTGGTCATATTCCTAAAAAGGTTGGACGTGTTATTTGTTTTACTCCCTGGGCACAGTTGGTGTTCAATGCAAACAACTAGTGCCAGAGTCGGAGGCCTTGCTTCTTATTCCTTGGTTTCCAAAGCATCCAAGGCTTGGGACTCTTCTTTAATTTCCTCAGTCACAGAGGGTGCGTGCCCTTTAGTAACTGTGGTGGTGGATCTTGGGCATTCCTTGGCTGAGTGGCCCGATCTATCACAGAAGAGGCAGAGGTTTTGTTCGAAGCGGCATTGTCGTTCTTGCAGTATAAGTTTTCTGTCTTTTCTGATTTTGGACGAAAGATCCGTGGTAGTCCTGCTGCCACTGGATGGGGTCGCAGGTTGGCAATTGGCCGTCTTATTGCCCATGTTAGGGGACAAATACATGGTCATAGGGGTCCTCCCTCTGTTGTAGGGGCAGTTGAAGTTCCCGGTGGAGGGGGGCTCTCTGGTAATTTCCAATTGTCACTCCCAGTAGCAGGCATCGATGGATTGGGACAGGAGGTAGAGTTGGAGTAGGGAGTAGGGCTTTCCTACTCTGGAGATCTCGTCCTTGATCCTGCTAGGGAGTCTGTTGTAGAACTGGCAATGAAGTGCAGCATCCCCCCAGTGAATGCGAGTGGCTAGTTGATTGAATTTGACTACATATTTCATGATGTTCTGATTATTGTGCATGTGCTCTTGAGGTCTGCTTTAGCCTCTCCTTCTGGGTCGTAGGGGCCAAAGTTGGTCTTAAGTTCGCTAATGAACTTGGATAGTCATGGAGCCAGTCTGGCTCGTCGGGGGTGGAAAGGGCTGGTTCAAACCAGTCCAGGGTGGTACCGGTCAGGTATGACAGTACATAGGTTACCTTGGCACTGTTGGTGTCGAAAGTGTCTAGGCAGTCATGGAAGTTCAGACTACACTGCACTAGGAAGGCTTGTAGTTTCCTCGAATCAGATCCATCGAAGGTATCTGGATCCCAGACCTTGGCAGTGTGGGGGGCTAATCTTCTGGGGCTGGCTAAGTTGCTTGCCAGCATAAGGAGGGCCTGAGTGAGATTGGGCACAATGTTGGGTCCTAAGGTGGGGGCCCCTCCTGGGTGTGCAGGAGGTGGCGGTGCTACAGCGAGTGGTGTGATGTGGTGCTGGACAATGGGGGTGGTGCAGCAAGCGGAGGTATGACAGGTGGTGGTACAACCACTGGTAGTACAACGGGTGGTTGTATGACAGGCGGAGGTGTGAAGGGTGGTGGTATGTAGGGGGGAGATGTAAAAGGGGGTGGTGCCAATGAGGTTGATGGCACTGCTGAGGATGGTCCTGAACTGGATTGCATCTCTGAGGGCGATGATTGTTAAGTCACCAAGGGGGTGGTTTACAAGGAATGGATTGGTCATGTTTGAATGTGGGTGTTGGTCTGCATCTGAGAGTCTGGAGTCGGATAAAGGTTCCGGAGGGTGTGCTGGGGTTTGAGGCATCTGGAAACTTGATCCAGGGGCAGACAGTTCTCAGGAGATGGATATATGGTAGGCAGATGCCTGGGTGATTGTCTGTAGGGCTTGTGAATGCATGATAGGTCTCATGCTTTATGATGATCACGAGGTGAGTACAAATATACTGTTAAATCCACATGTCGGTGCTTAGCTAGAGGCTTCTGGAAGGGTTTATGGAGGTTCCAAATGGTTTCCAAGGGGGGGGGTTCATACTCTGGAGGTGGAGGGACTAAAGGTCGTGGGTTCATGGTTGGAATCAGAAAGGGGAGGAAAGACAGGAAGCGCCAGAGGGTCCAGGACTGTTCATGGTATTAGGTGATTTGAGTGGTTCGTGATCACAGGGACTTGGCTTCAACTTATGTGTTGCTCCCTCCTCAATTGTCTGTCCCTAATTTCGGAAAGTTGGAAAGTTTACTGGAACTGAATCGGAAACTACAATGCAGAATTAAGTCGATATTCATACTGGTGAATAGTCCAGTCAACTGGTGTCTTATATACATGTATCTGGTCTTTGTACTAACTTTTGCCGAGTAAAGACAAGGGGGGGAAGAGAGTACAAGGGGCAATACAGAACAAAGAACAAGGGAGTGAGGTATGTGATGATCCTGCATGTTGTTTATCAAAGGAGCAGAACCTTGGCTTCAGAATCTTTGGAGGTTCAGGAATGCAGAACCTTGGGTTGATACAATGGAATTTGGAAAGTGGTTGTTCAGGCTTTGAGTGGTTGGAAAGGTCCTGGAAACAGTGCAGGTGGTTGTGGGGATTAATGTGGGTTTATTGGTGGCATGGGCCATAACAACTCCGATCTTCAGACTTCCAATTTGTTATCGTGTCTTCTTCAGAGCTTATTCCTTGTAACACTACAATACCCAGGACACACACATCCAGGCAGAACTATTAACACATCATTATCTTTGTGTACCTCTCCCAGCACATTTCTCACTCAGAAGAAGATCTCATCCAATCTACACTCAGTCATATGCAATAGGAGATGGAGTCTATTTCCCAGAAAGCCAAGAACCATACATATTTCTTGGAATGACATCTAGACCAGCATATTGTGATAGGAGTAGAGTGGAATATGAGGCAGAGTTCAGGGCATCATCCTATCCTGATTACCCCACCCACTCTATTTGACTCACTCTCAACCACAAGATGAGAGTGCACAACCATATACCCATTAGTCCTCCTACTCCCATCCCCCTTGTTAGGAACCATACACCAGCATACCTGACTATTCATTTTAGCCTGCTCAGCCCAACTCTGCTATCACTTGCCTATCTAACTATATTCCCTCAGCCCATGGACTATATGCACCTCGTATATCCATCTTGGTGTCACATCCTCCTGTCAATTCACTCATTCCATTCACATCACACTCCATATGCTCAGAATTCCATTCTGTTTTCATTTATGTTAATATCCTTTCATTTACATTCCGCTCCACTTTCATTTATTCGCAATTCCATTCAGTCTCTTATATCTGATTTATTATTACATTCCTTAGGGTAACTCTGTTGGGAATCAGGGTAACACACCACCCCTCAATGTCATGGAGGAGATCAAGATTTGGGACATAGTATTTCTGTTCTCGCTTTTTCACGATCCTTGGCTTTCTTATCTATTATAGGAATCTAGTTGACTCCTAGTAGATTTGAAAGTAGTATAAAGATCTTGTACATTCTGTAGTTCAGTCCTCAGTCAGATAATCGACTTTGATTTTGACTAAGGTAATTCTCTGTTTCGTCATTCTGAAATTAGGGACCAGTGCG
>QLPG01028855.1:0-14030 GCA_003314385.1 Gomphus sp. MG54 | reverse complement strand
GGTCACACAGTATGACTATATTAGACAAAAAATAACATAAAAGTGATATATCATTCAAAATTTTCTCTCGAGGTAGGAGGTCCTTCCTTCTTCATTGTGGGCGATGTTCTGAATACATTGGGATTCTCTGATTTGCAAGATTACTTATGAACCCATATGACTAGTATAATCATCTTGGTATTCCCAAACTGAAAACAATACATCAAATATTCTATTGAAATCAAAGACAGGTAATAGTGTCTGATGCGGTTGAGCAAAAATACATTGATTCTTATTAATTTGGCTGATTTGAAGAACTGGGAAACAACTAGTCAGCACGAGAGGGGCATATTCGTTCTACACTTGGAAATTATTGACAAAAGGCGGCTGAGTGTATACTTGCGAACTTTGAAATAATAGTTGAGGGTTCACCGCCCAAGTTTGAGCAGTGCTAAATATTTTAAAGACGCAAGGAATCTGCTATTATTGAGCAACAAGGGGAACAATTGCTCCAACAAGAGTTAGAACTCTAGCTGGCAGGAAGAAAATGGATATTAGTAATGTTAAAGACGGCACGGGAGAAAAAAGAAGAGTGAGAAGGAAAATGGTCAGACAATATATAATGATTCCGGAAGACAGTCTTCCACGCGGGTGAGTCAACCTCACCTCAGTAGAGGGAGTCTATTTGTCATCACCGAAATGAAGATTAAGATCCAGCAATGAAAAATACCTACCTAGCGGTTCTTGAAGTATTCCAGCAAGACATGCAAGCCTTCACTCTCAACACCATACTCTTTAACAACGACGCAAGAGCATCCGACCACCTTGCGTGGGTTTCCCTCGCGATCAATCTTGCAAAGGCCAGCCCAGGTTCCAAGGACTTTTGCGTCGCTGACCTTGATTAGGTTGATATTGTGGTCGGCGCACAGGGCTTCGATGAGCTTGATGTATTCTGCCTCGGTGCAGGTATCAACGAGCACGCAAAGATGCGCCTGACGTTTATCAAGAGCTTTGGCACATTCACGGAGACCGCGGGCAAGGCCATCATGGACGAGAGCGTTCTTCAAAACTTGCTGTAAAGGTAACGGTTGGGTCGAGCCATTCTAGTTTAGAAATAGGAGTAACACACCTGAAGAGCATCCTCCAGCGACAATTTACCCTTGGGTGCCTCCTTGGCCTCGACCTCAACTTCGACTGGGTTGTCGACTTGAATTTCATCTCCAGCGTCAGACATCCTAATAGCACATAATTAAAATACATTAATGCTTGAACAAGTGACTTACTTTTTTTTTTAGTATTTTAAGATTGATGTCTTCGTTCGCTATCGTCGATGAAGAAAAGAATTCTTTTGGCGCTTATGTGTTGGATGATGGTCCGTGCGCGTTATATAAAACTATGTCACACGATCACGTGCATTGGTCATGTGACTATTTATGTAACTAAATCAATGGAGTCGATGGGTAAACTGGATTGTAGAGTTGCCTGGGCATGCTGAGAAGAAGTGACATTTATATTTACAGTAGTTGACATTACATATAGCACGCCCACAATTGACAATGAAATCCACTTGCAATTGTAATATCTTATGGTGATGAATAGTCACAATTGCTTTAAAATTTGTAGAAAAATTGAATTGTATACATGATATTGTTTTAAAAAATGAGGTTTGTCTAAAATTCACACATTGAAGAATAAAAGGTCTAGACTTCAAGTTGTAATAAGAGAATCTTTTAATTATTTTATGGTATAGAAGGGTTTTTTTTTCAAAGCGCTGAAAACTTTGTGGAATATAGCTAGAATTTAGAGAATTATTGTTATCACCCAGGATAGTTATGGAATAGGGTCAATTTTGGAATCTGACAAGACTGTTAAGTTAATAATACTTGAACCTGTTGACAATAAGCAAATATCATTCATGAACACTATTGCTACTTATGAGATTTCTAACATGTGTATGATATGAAGGGAGGTAATGTTGGTTACTGACATATTACCTGCTTCACATGTGGAACCAAGGGTTGTTGCCAGGAAAATTGTCCTATTTGCACATCTACTGTTCTCACTTCTGCTATGAAACCTCTCACCAATTTTTCTAAACATGTTGCAATCATATCTGACAATTCTGGTATTGATGGTTTCTGAGGGTCCACTTCGCTTATTCACTTTTCTTGTCATTTCACCATTTGTAAGGGTATGTTGGAACTTTGGTCTCAAATGGTTCCATTTTTAATTTGCTGTTTTGTTTTCTATAATGGTGCAACAATTAAAGATTGCATTAGTTATTTGTATTTACATAAACTACTAGCCAGACAGCAACAGGACCACCATGTGCTTTAACTCCAATGATTGTATCCCATCAATGTTACTTTCTACAGTCCATTCAACACATTGAATGCAACTTATTCATGTGTTCAGCTGAAAAGCATTTCACATTCCCTTTGAGCTTTTATCATATGATTTATCTCATTCTGTCGTCCTAAACAGTAGTCCCAGTAGTCCTAAACAGTAGTGGCAGTCCTATATTGAGTCCTTCCTTTACTGTAAATCTTGCCTGATATTCAATCTGACAAAACTCGCCTCTTATTCCAACCAATGATTTGACCACGTGTTAACAGCATTATCATTCCGCCATTACACCTTTGCATATCATGCGTCATTGACTGATGTAGTATTAAAAAACTTAGTCTATCCTACAACGCAACAGCTATACCCTAGAATCAACTAGCTAGGCAATCATCAAAGAAATAATCGATATAATATGTAGAGGCTAGTATTCATGTATCAACTAACACCCTCTTCTCAAGAAAGGCGATTAAGAGCGGTAATATATCCCCCTCGTTTTCTAGCTTAAGTTGCTGTCGAGCTTTTTCGATAAGAGGTCTAGACCCCGTCAGAATATTCTTCAAATCCACTACAATCTCCCCTCTTCGGACACGTCCACCCACGCTCATAGAAGTTCGTCGTCGCTTTTCACTAATCTCGCGTTCATGACCGCTGTCGTCAAATTCTACTTGTCTTGGACTTTCCCGGTGATCTGCAGTTTCCACCCAGATGGCTAGCTGTGTGACAGCATATGTAAGGGTGGTTTCAAGTAATTGGCTGGCAGCTAATATGGCGGCCCTTGCAGAAAAGGCAGGCAGGGAGAGTAAAGGTGGCAATACAGGCTGCTCCAGACCGGTTGATGGATCATTGGATAGATGTCGAAGTATGTCTATGGCGCATGCACCTAGCTCTAGCAGCGTTCCTGTCGAAGCAGGCTCACCTGGGGATATTTTTGTAATCTATGACATTGTAAGTGTGTAATAATGGTCAATCCAAGAAATAGCACACACAGGCGGCACTAAAGCTTCATCGGTTGGCCATTCAGATGTATCGCATGTTAGGATCATTTCGGCCTCGGTGATGATCACGAGACTTGAGGTCAAGTCACGTGTCACGAACAAGAGCTTTTGTACAAGTGCGGCTAATAGGGGTCGCTTCGAAGGCTCTATGAGCTGTGTTGAAAAATCTACTGAGATATTCCGGGCGTCCCTCTCAATTTGTGCACGCTCTTCCATCGTAACAGCTTCAAGCAAGCTTGCTAAATGGTTCGGATGTGTCAATGCGTAATTGAGGTCCTGAAGGAGTTCCGAAGCTCGTTGCGCGTACGTGCGCAGTGTTGGCGCTGTCCGTTCATTGCGTGTGCCACTGCAGCTTGCAATGGCATTGAAGAGTGCAACAACGTGACCAAGTTCTTCCAGGAATGGAAGTGTTAAAGGCTCCCCAACCCGCCACGTCAGCGAATGTGTGATTTGAGCTCCAAAGAGATGTATGAAGCTCAAAACCTCCTCGTCGACAAAATGACTGCCAGCTATTGTTCCCGTCACGTTGGTGATGACAGACAACATGGTGCACCAAGCTTTGTGAGTTGGACTACGTTCGTTCGGAAGTTCGGCTGTGGACGGCTCGACGATGCCTGCAGATAATGGAGCACGGAGGTTCGTGTTGACATAGGCAGCAATCACACCGCTGTTCGCGAGTCGTTCTGCAGA
The DNA here is from genome assembly GCA_003314385.1 of Gomphus sp. MG54. Lineage (NCBI taxonomy): Eukaryota > Fungi > Basidiomycota > Agaricomycetes > Gomphales > Gomphaceae > Gomphus > Gomphus sp. MG54. The sequence goes on along the minus strand of QLPG01028855.1, from coordinate 10,020 downwards.
GGAAGATAGCCGTGCCAATGTAAGATGAAAAAAAAGGATATGGCGTGCATATAGGGGATTTCGTCGCTTATGGAGAATGGCCAAATTATTCAATCCAGTTACATCAGTACGGACCAGAAGCTCCAAGCTGGCCCGTATAATATCTATTTCCTGACATCGTGCGAGCCAGACGGACGGGGCTAGAGGTAAATCTGGTCGGGTGCATTGTTCAAAAGTCGGCACCAAAAGCTCCATATCCCTATCCAACTCTATATCGGCCGTGGTTCTTGCTGAATCAAATGTATCCCGAAGGCCTTCGATAACGAACCGAAGAGCTTCAGTCACTACCGAACTGATCGTGAGTCGTTGCTCAGCATTATATGCTTTTGGCTCTAAACCGTATATCCGGGCCTTATGTATACAATAATAGATGATCTGGACAATAACACGGTAAAAACGGGTGGTCCGGTCGTTGCGAAGTGCGGCTGCAGGAGGAAAAGTTTCGTTGGTTATGAGATCTTGAACATGTGCAGTCAAAGCAACAAACAGGCCAATCTCTTTTGTTGCTGAGGAGCGGCTAGGCGGAGCTAACCCTAATACTTCCATTAATCCTAACAATAAGGCCAGCCGTTCTGCATGAATAGCGACCATGGCAGCTCCCACTCTTGATTCAGCTGCTATGTCGCCAGAGAGTGATTCGGCAGCACCCAGAGCAGACTGTCGGATGAGGTCATCTACTCGTAATAATGGAGATGCAATTTGCAACAGGTGTTTCCATGAACGGGTAAGGCCCACGCCTGCATCAGAAAGTGAAAGGTTAAGGTTTACAGTATAAACTTGATGCCTGATATCCTCCGCATCCTCTTTGTCCGTTTGCTGGACACGTTCTCGAACAAGTTCTGTGGGGAAAACATAGTCATCGCCGAATTCACGATCATCCAATTCCTCTGAGGTCTGCAAAGTTGCAAGAGATGGGAATGCATGGTGAATATTTGTAGCTAGTTTCCTGTGACATTGTGGGTCGTAGCAATTGGCGAGAGCCTCAGATAACTGGTCGATGAGGTCCTCTGTCGACGCAAAGTATCGTTCAATCGCCTTGTAGCTACTCGGTTTGGAAACGTTAGAGCCGGAAGTGTTTCTTGTGGCAAGACAGAGCTCAATATCTAAAGCTAGAACTTGAATAGCATGTGCCTTAGCTCGTGTGCGATATGCATGGTTAGACACGGCTACATGAGCATTTGAATGTAGTTGCCCCTCGACTTCAACCACGGTTTTCGTGGCCCAACCAGGACTTGGCCCGACTTCAATACCGCCAATGCTGGCAATTAATTCCCAGAAGCGTGAATCCGTTCGTGTGGGCTCTAGGGCTGCTTTATGTTCGAGAGCATGTCGCCAGACCACTTCGAGGAAACCAAGAACAGATGTTAGTAAACGAGGACTGGACTCCCACAGCCCCTGCCAATCGACCAACGCCTCACACGCCACCTTCACGGCACTGGGATCGTCAAATGCTTCTCCCTTCAGTTCCCCCCCATTGTCGTTAGCCTTTCCTTTTTTGTCAGGAATATGAAACTTGCCCCGAACGAACAAGCTCCCAAGGGCGGGCTGAACATCTATGGTTAAAGTGATAAAATGCCATATTGCATTCCGAAGGTTCGGATCGTCCCACGGATGTCTCAATATACGTACGAGAGCAGTGGCTGTAGCCTCGGAGTCCGCCAAGTGAGCAATAATACTTGGGGGAGAGACCTGGGATAGCGATAATGATAGACACAGCGCTGAAAGAAGTTTGATGGACTCGAGGGGGAGAATCGAGCCGGACAGGCGGTATTGAATGTAAATTGCAACAACGTCAACCGGGTCGAGTTTCGACCGGCGGGTATCCAGTGCAGCGGCTCCGCCAACGACTCCAACACATAGTGCTTGTTCGAGGAGTGAAAGTTTTGCTGCAAATGCAGATGATCGTTTTCGATCAAGGATAAGACGAGCTAACCGCGTATGTGCTTGAAGCAGCTGGACAAGACGAACTGAGTCGGAATTTCGTCGGGATTGCGCCAGTGTATCCAATAGCTCATCGCCAGTGCTTATGGCGTAGACAAGAGGATTTACCGTTGCTGTAGTAGCTCGGAACAAAAACACATCCAAAACAAAACCTACAACTCCAGTAAACGCTCCGTGGCTGCCAGCAGTGGGTGGGCAATTGCGCAAAATGTCACCAAAGAGCGAAGAGATCTTCCGTCCAATGTCAAACCTATCTCTGAGTTTCGTGTATTTCCATGCAGAATGTTCGATCCAAAGTTCTCTATGAAGAAACTTTGTGGCCCGAAGCAGTACAATCTCCTTCAAAGGTTGCATAACAGGGTCTGAAGTAAACAACGATGAGGTTGCCTGATTGAATAAGGCGCGGGCGAGGCCAATTAAACTCAGTGTCATATCATAGTTCCCAGTGATCCTTTCGGCTGAAAGGAGTGCTGGGGTGAAACCTTCCTGGGTTTCTGAACCAAATATGAGGGAAGTGGACCGTAGGAACGGCCATACACGGTACGCGTATCTAGGCAGGGATAAAAGGGCCGTAAGGACACCAACAGCGGATGTAATCAGACGAGAAGGTGGGGGGCCCTTGGTGTATGTAGAACGGGAGAGCGCATCCTCCAAGATGCGAGTCGTCACCTCGACAAGATCCGGTGCTTGTAGCGTTCCCGAGCTCTCTGGCTCCAGTCCGCACATGAGTTCAGTCATTAACTCAGAATTCCCGTGTATGATATTCCGCACAAGGTCTAAAGCATCCGTGATAATCTCCTCGTTCTCTGTTCTTTCGATTCCAACATCTTCCAGGGTTAATGTAATCTCGGTTCCACGCGAGGGCACGGAGGTTGCCCTCCGTCGCATGGAGCCTTGAGGTATTTCACCCCGTTTGAGATAGTCACGCAAAACCTCGATAATCACATCCCACCCCGAATGCTCGTGTTCCCATTCCACGATTATGGGGTCGTTTGGCTCAGTGACAGTGCTCAGAAGCCGACTAGACGAATGACGAGGAAGAAGGGAACCACCGGGAAGACGAATAGAACGGACGTTTCGATACATGACGCCTCCAGTGTACAGCTCCGCATCGATTTGGGGTTCATACAACGCACCCACACCTGTCCTTGCGCTTACAGGGATGATTTGCGTGAACGTGGGTAAGTGTAAAAGATAATGGTATACGTAGGTCCCACAGAGGTTTCTGTCCTCTTCACCCGCCGCTCCAGGAAGGCCTGAACTAAGAGACCCAGTGCCGGCAGTAGAACGTAAGAGACGCACAAGCGGTCTAAAATGTACCGGAAACCGCGACCGAGCAACATCAAATATGACACGTCGGGCGGCGACCACTTTCCAATCATAGCTCCAATAGTTACGGCATAAGCGAGCTGCGACAGTGTCTTCACCAGTTCCGAAAAGCGAGATCCAAACCTCAACTAGGCCCTCAAAGTCGGGGATGAATTCGATTTGAACGAGCTGTGTCATCCCCATGATCAAAGCTGAAGGAATAGTAAGGTCTCAGGATGATTTATACAATCAAACGACACACTTTTGTAAACAAATCGAAAATCGACAGAATTAGAGTATGTTAAGGGAGACCCAGTTGCGAGGGCGGCCGCTGTGACGAACAATGGTGAGGTCATCAATGTATTCCGCATATTTTGAAAGAGACCAAATTCAGCCTGTAGGATATGAACAGATATTTGCCGAAAACGGTCGTAGGCCTCGGAAGTTATTGGCATGTAAGTTGGACGCTCGTGAATATCGAGATTCGACAGATGCGCCAGCACACAGGCCCACGCAAGGAGGATGCACCCATGTCTAGGGGTGTTTCTCGAAAGGATTATTTCCTGAGTTCGAGTAAGATATTCGGGGAAGGATACGAGGAGAGAAGAATCAGCGGTAGTCTCCACCGGGTCACGGGAGAGTAATTGGTCAAGTTGAAGGAGCTCAACAAGAATTAGTGTCCACAGTCCCTCTATATCCTTGAGCAATTGAACGCCTTCCTCGTCTAGAAGAAGGCTAGCGTTCTCCTGAATGATACCAAGGTCTGTGTCGTATCCCACTTTGAAGATCTCCAGAGTCAGAGACCCATCATGGAGGGCGCACTCGGAGACGAGCCAAAAGAGAACCTCAAGCATAACAAGTTGTTCCTTAACACTCTGTTTCGCATATCGTGATGCGGAACGAGGATCACGTAGGACAGACTCTGGAAGAGGCTGCTTGGTGCGTCTGAGATACTGCTTAGCAAAGGTCGAAACAAAATCGCGCGGTTTGGGTATAATCCTGGAGAAGTTGTCCCTGGCAAGTTCATATATGAGAGAATGGGGGTCGTTATTAGCACGGAGAAGGGGAATTATACATCTGAGAATAGAAAGTCTTTCTTCGAAATAGAACGGAATGAAGTGGTCGAGGATCTCCTCGTCGGTTGGGGTGTCGACGTCGTTGGGAAGTCCACGGTTGCGGAGAAATGATTTCCACAGGATAAAACCGTCTACCTCATCCAGACCTAGCATGCGACTGATGGACCATACTACTTCCCGGCTTTCGCTGGGAACTTGTGTCTTATGGCCATCTTCGAGGACAATGCATCCACTCTCAACCTTGCTCCGCGACGCGTTCGAAGGGGTACCGAAGGGATCCACACAGTTACTGAGCTTAGTATTGCGCTGACGGACGTATTTCGCGACCTCCTCAACACTGTGGCCCTCCAAGTCACCGGCCAAAATCTGGTGGAGGGTGTGGTATGTGCTAGAGAGATGTTAGAGAGAAGCCGACCACGGCAAGCTTGATGTGTCCTCACATGTCCCATACATGGCTAATTGCATCCTCATCGTCTACCATTTCTCCAATGTGGCGGCCAGTGGATAAATGTGTTGCTGACTATACTTGCCGTGCCGGTTGATGCCGTGACCTTTGGACAAAAAGCAAAAAAAAAAAAAAAGTCAAGAAAATCATTTTTAAACTTTATTTATTTTATCTAATTGTACCATCTCACTCCCTCATCCCCATATCCACACCCTTTCCTTGCCTAGGCCACGTGTACCCAACCTTATGCTGAACGCCTGAGGTGTGCATTTATTTGTATGAAAAATTACCACATTTCTACAATTTTCAAGAAATCTCTTATTTTTTTAGAGAATTGATCCTTATCAAAAAAAATTAGCAAAAATTATTTTTTGGCACACAGCAAGTATAAACTGATTGTCTGACCAAAAAAATCATGAGAAAATTATATAGAGCAATTACTGTGTATAGAAAAATCTATCCTAACAATCTTATACACAAACTGACAAATGATTTTGAATGAAAATCCTAGAAAATAGTAATCCACCCTCCATTTTCTCAGAATTATATGAGACTGAATTTATCTATTCAAAAGTAACCACTATACAAGAATTTCTATGCTTCCAATGAACTTGTTTTCTTTAGTGTTTATCTGAAATTATTTCAAAAGTACTTTTTGAAAGGTTCAATTCTCTAATATCAATTGATTTAATGGAGTTTATTAGACTTTTAGATTAAAAACACATCTTCTGGAACCTTGGGAAAGTAATGGACACTGTGGAAGATATAGGAGAGGATAGCCTGGAGCTGTAAAAGCTTAGGAAGGGGAGGATTACAGAGTTAATACAGTCAGGATGTTTTGGAATATAGTATTGGGGATCACTCCTAGGGAGTTGACTAGAGGTTTCTATTCTCTTTTCTGGATTAGATTAGGATAACAAGATTCAAACATCATCTCCAAGAAAATCCCACAATGTCAAGCGTTGGATACTGACGGACTTCAGTACTGCTGAGGGGTGTTGTCGAAAGGTCGGGCGGACCATGGCCAAGTCCTGCAGGCCAAGAGTAGTGGCGTTGGCTTCAACGTACTCGTGCGTTGCGCCCTACTTGCCATACATGCCACTGTATTTGCAACAGACAGATACTCGGGGGGATGCTGAGGATGCCGGCCCGAGTCGAGGACTTAACAGAAGAGAAGAAGGTAGAAGGGCCTAAGCCTAGTCGATACCCAGAATGCAGAAGTATGTACATCCATGTCCTACTTATATAGGTTAAGAAGCGACATGTGGAATAAGGAATGTGGGACAACAAGATATGCAGAGCATGTGGTTATTGTCCACAACGGATAAAATTAGAATAAGGAATGCAACGCGGGGATAAGACAATAAAAGACAGGATAATAGAATGTGTCCAAAGATAGGACAATAGGAGGTGCCAGACTATAAGACAAGGCTTGTAACCGAGGATAGTACAAGGACAGGAAGTCCCGAGGTGAAACGGATCAAGGAGTGCAGATGGCAGATGTGCCGAGCTGGGACCGGCGCACCAAGTGTTATGCAGGTGACGCGGGCACTTGGTCGTGGATATAGGATGATTGCTTGGTCGGCACTGCCGGCAGATGGGTCTCGGTACGTGGACTTGACACACAAAAGCAATCTTATTAGACAACCAAAAATATATATTTAATAAAATTTGGCTGGCCATAAAGCACTAAGGTGCCAAGACTGCATGAGCCAAGTACTAGTGCAATAGTGCCGAGAACACAATGCTGGCAGGGTATTAGCCCAGTCCAATAAGCCAAAAAGATGTGGCTGGCTTCAATGTACTTGTATATTGTGCCCTTCTTTGGTAAGGCCATTAGATTTTAGGAGAAGTACTTGGGAGAGTGCTGAGAGTGTCAGCCTAAGTGTGGACTTAGACAAAGAGTATATAGATGATTGCTGTTGATAATCAGAACAAAGAACCACATACATCAGATATGCTACTTATATTAGTAAAATTGCCTCAGTCTTGTTAGTACATATATACTTATAAAAGAACTACAAGACTAGTATAATATATACAAGTCTCATATAGTCTGATAAATGTATAGATGAGTTCAGTGTGATTTCAGATTACTGCATAAGCTACAAGACTGATTCACCTTATATACATCAGCAAAATTGCCTCAGTCTTGTTAGTACATATATACTCATACAAGAACTACAAGACTACTACAATATATATAAGTATAAAATCCACATGTTAGGTGCTTATTTAACAGATACCGAAGGATTCTATAGGTTTCTGAAGGATTCCACAAGGGATAGAAGGTTTTATAGATGAAGGGGTCAAAGGTTGAAGGGTTGGATTTATTATAGGGACAGAAGTGACAGAAAGCAGACGATGAAGTGCCAGGACTTAGACTAGTGATTGACTTGCAACAAAGACTTAGACAACTAGTAGTCATGAAGCATTCATGGTTGAAGGAACTTGGCTTTAACTTGTGTGTTGTACCTTCCTCAATCATCTGTCCCTAATTTCAGAAGGTCAGGAACATGCATATGGACACTGAGTTAGAATTAGATCAGAAACTAAGTCAGAAAACTAGGATGCAAATTAAGTCAATATTCAAACTAGAGAACAGTCCAGTCGGCTGGAGGTTTATATACATGTAGACTATCTTGTATTTTCTACTGTCTGGTCAAAGGACAAGGAGGAGGGAAAATACAAGGGGCGAATAGAAAATGAAAGAACAAGGAGAGCGAGGTATATAAGAAACCTTGATGTGCCTATCATGGAAGTAGAATCATAGGGTTATGGGATTATAGAAACTCAGGATCACAGAACTGTAGGTCATGGGATGGAATCACAAATGGGTGGGCAGGGGATCATCTTCACAATAATCATAACCAGAAAGTCATCAGAAACAGTAGGGATGGTTGTGCAACTGAGTTGGATCAAATCAGGGGGCATAGACCATAACAGTACCCCCCATTAGGACTGAGCCCTTGAGGTCTAGTGCTTAATCATATGGTGATTAAGGTGGAAATGGATGTGATAAATTCCAAGGTATCTAGGGTATAGAATAGGTGTTTTCTGAGCACCCATGATCTGTAGTCTATAAAAGGGGTGGGTTATTCCCCTAGGGAGCCCCTTCTTTTTCTCTAATATCGAGCACTGAACAAGAACTTAACATGGAATATTCAGAAAGGATTTAGGCCTTGAGGCAGAATTTATAGAAAAGCTGCAGTAGATGAAGGAAGAAGGAGAGAAGAAGAAAGAGCAAGCCCAAAAGGCAGAGGAGGAGCAGAAGATGGTAGAAGAACAAAGGATAGTGAAAGAGCAGAAGAAGGAGGAGGGGTGGAAAGTAAAGGAGAAGAGGGTTGGCTGGAAGATAATTGGAGGTATCAGGATTGGAGGTATCAGGATTGGAGGTATCCAGGTTATGAGAGGGTCTGGAGTCTTCAGAAGGAAGGGAGTCAGATGCCAAGGGGGTGTGGGTCAGAAGGAGAGGATCAGATTCCCAGGACAGAGAGGTCTGTTAGGGTGGTAGGTCCAGCACTAAGGCCAAGTAGTGAGGAGAAGGGTAAGGAGGTGAAAGGCTTCAAAGAGGAGGATCCAGTACCCAGGCCAGTGAAGAGTTTGTTTGATGATGCAGATCATAACGACTCTGATCTGCACTTGGAGAACCCATACAGGAAATATATCTATTTTTGAAATGTAGCTGTTGGTATTAACCTAATTGTCAGTTGCTTTCCCCCTCTTTAGAGTACATGTCCCATCATCTAGCTAGGTTAATGTTAAAACCAGGGGCAGATGGTTGTGGTGGCATTGGTGCAATGGTTGATGGTCCAAAGGTGAAGGATTACAGGTTCATCAAATAGACCATGGTGAAACCTTCTGCAGAGATTTGGAGGATGTCTATAATTCTCAAAATCCATAGTTTAATCTGTGTCAATGGTTTAGTGATAAGTATTAACAGGATTGTCAACAGGTTCTAATATTGAGAGAAAATCTACAGGTTTTAGAAGTACTGTTTATCTAAGAAGTGGTACCAGGTACACAGTTGGTCAGGGGTTTCTGATACAATCAAGTGGTTTTTTTGGAGGGTTGGAGTGAGTGCTGAGCAGAAACTGCAGGCTTGATGGTACCAAAAATCAGTTTGGGATAGAGTTTTGAATGAAGTATTACTCAATACCCTGTCGATCAATGGATCATAGCAGGTGAGTCAATGGTGTCTACAAACTGCTGAGCAACTGGAATCTAGCAGATTTTTCAGAGGTCAGAGTTGTTTCTTTACAAAATGGGTTAAAAGGTTTAATGGTTGTTTTTTTCATAGAGTAAGGAAACTATCATGAGTTATGAGGTGAAGACAGTGTTAGAGGTCTGGCAAAGTAGAGAGTCAGGGTTAGAGAGAGCAGATGTATTGTTTTTCTTGCTCCATAGTTACATTGCACCTCCAACTGACACTGGAGTCGGAGGATTGTTCTTTAGTCTTTTGATTCCGAAGCATCTGAGGCTTTGGAAGTCTCCTCAATTTCTTCCATCATTGAAGTGGCATACCCCTTGGTGGCAGCGAAAGAAGACTTCAGGCATTCTTTGGCCATGTGGCCTGTCTTGCCACAGAAGAGACACAGGTTCTGTTTGAAACAGCATTGCCGCTCCTGCAGTGTAAGTTTTCCATCCTTACCAAGTTTGGACAATAGGTCTATGGTAGTTTTGTTACTGCTAGATGGGTTCGATTGTTATGGCCCATGCCACCAATAAACCCACATTAATCTCCACAACCACCCACACCATTTCTGGGACCTTTTCGACCACTCAAAGCCTGAACAACCACTTTCCGAATTCCATTATATCAACCCGAGATTTCACATTCCTAAACCTCCGCAGATTCCAAAGCCAAGGTTCTGCTCCTTTAATAAACAATGTGCAGGATCATCACATACCTCACTCCCTTGTTCTTCATTCTGTATTGCCCCTTGTACTCTTTCCTCCCCCTTGTCTTTACTTGGCAAAGTTAGTACAAGGACTAGATACATGTTTATAAGACACCAGTTGACTGGACTATTTGCCAGTATGAATATTGACTTAATTCTGTTAAACTTTCCAACTTTCCAAAATTAGGGACAGACAATCGAGGAGGGCATAACACATAAGTTAAAGCTAAGTCCCTGTGACCTCAAACCACTCAAACTACCTAATACTGTAAACAGTCCTAGACCCCCCAGCACTTCCCATCTTTCCGCC
>QLPG01028811.1:0-10268 GCA_003314385.1 Gomphus sp. MG54 | reverse complement strand
CGCAAATACAGTGGCACGCACGGCAAGTAGGGCGCAACGCACGAGTACGTTGAAGCCAATGCCACCACTCTTGGCCTGCAGGACTTGGCCATAGTCCACCCAACCTTTCGACAACACCCTTCGGCAGTACCGAAGTCCGTCAGTATCCGACTCCTGACACCGTGTGTGCCACTGTATTTGCAACAGACAGATACTCGGGGGGATGCTGAGGATGCCAGCCCAAGTCGAGGACTTAACAGAAGAGAAGAAGGTAGAAGGGCCTAAGCCTAGTCGATACCCAGAATGAGGAAATATGTACATGCATGTCCTACTTATATAGGTTAAGAAGCGACATGTGGAATAAGGAATGTGGGACAACAAGATATGTAGAGCATGTGGTTATTGTCCACAACGAACAAAATTAGAACAAGGAATGCAAAATGGGGATAAAACAATAAAGGGTAGGATAATAGAGTCGTGACTCAAGATAGGACAATAAGGAGTGGCTGAGAATAAAACAATGGGGTCGTGACCAAGGATAATACAAGGACAGGAAGTCCTGAGGTGAAACGGACCGAGGAGTGTGGATGGCGGATGTGCCGAGCTGAGACCGATGCACCAAGTGTTATGCATGCGGTGTGGACACTTGTACGTGGATGTAGGATGGTTGCTTGGTTGGCACTGGCGAATAATTGGGACCTTGGTACGTGTACTTGACAATGATCTGCAAGTCATATTTGGCAGCCGTGATGATATCGGTAATCTTACTCAATCGATGGCACGACCCTGATTGTCCGGTTAAATATAGTTGCCTAACTCAAATTAATATCAGTAATCTTGTCCAGCCCCTGATCGACAGGTTAAATATACTTTTATCTAAACTCAATTTGATATCAGCAATCTTACTCAGTCGGTGGCGTGACCTCTGAGTGCGAAGTTAAATATAGAACCGCCAACATGTCCGACTCGGTCCGGGATAAATGAATTTGATTGCGATAATCTTGATCAATTGATCCGCGACCCTGATCGCCCATTGATATGAGCTTGCCCTGATCGTCAAGAAATATATGGAAGTCGCCAAAATATTCCGGTAATCTTACACATCGGTGGCGGATGCCTAGTGTGCTGACACATTAGGACCCGAGTCAGTCAAATCCACTTGATAATGGTAATCTTGTTGGGGCGACCCTGATCTTCAAGTGATATATGGGGGCCATCAACAGATTCCGCCTCGGTCCGGTGTAACCTGATTTGATATCGGTAATCATGCTCAAGGTCGCTGAGTGCTATGCACCCGTGGCGCTTCGGATCAGCTCGAATTCTTAACCTGATTCGGGTAGCTTGACATCATGTGGTTGCCACGTGATAGATAAACCTCACAGCTTCGACCCGCTCTGAGTCCCCGTCTAGCCTAATCTGCTGTGGGTTCAAAACATCTCATTTGATGCTGGGGCCCTAGCCAAACGATTTGCCCGAGCATGTTGGTCCCAGATCCCTGCGCATGACAGAGAAACAACACGCTCTCCAATCAACATCTGTGTCTTCCCACATTATTTAATAAGTCCAGTAAATTTCCCCAGATGGATTCTTCTTCTTTTTCATCCATATGATTAATAAGATCAGACCTGAATTATATCGCTGTGGGAGAATGGGTGTGACCGGGTGTTACCGAGTGTACATAATTAGAGCTCCGCACGGCATGATTTTTCACTTATATTTTATCATTCATTCCAAAAACTGAAATGCAAACTAATCAAAGATTTATTTGAGTAGAGCCAACTATTAAATAGTTATCTGTTCAGCCAGGCTGTGGACTTGAAACATGCTGCCGCGCAATACCACACACACCACATGGATACCAGTTGGTTTATTTGTCTCAATCAGAGTTGCACAACCAACTGACAACAATCGTACCTAATCGGATTCGACTCAGGTAAGAATATGTTTACGCCATTAATGCCATGTGAACTGTGTTGGAATAAACGACAATTTGGTCTAGCATTAAAGTGACTATTTAGTAATACCTTTTTCATTCTGAAGACGTGACCTCTTTTGTAGTACCAAAAACCTATTTTTCTTTCTTTTTTTTTTGTTTTGCTGCTTGGAGATCATGATAGTAGTATGCATAAGTATTTAAGGATGTCGCTCTTGTAGTTACCGGAAGTAGAGACTTGTATTTATTTCAACATCTCTAAATCATCCTTTGCTCTATAAACTTTGCTAATCAATTATCATGAAAATCAGTGTTACACACCCATAATCAGCGAGAGTAGACATGTCAGGCGAACTTGATCGCTGACGCTGCATGGTATCCCACGCCGACATCACATGGACGTCACATTGTTTATTCGACCAGGACAGATCATGGATAATACCCGATAACATACGTAATCGTGCGTAAAATTGCCAGAAGTTGATCCGGTATGCCACACAATGTCTGCCATGCCGGTTAGTATATATGGATCGTATACTCGAATGCGCTGATTAGGTCACTGATTAGGTCTTGGTGAGATTACATCAGACCTGCTCTGGAAACGTGATCAGTATGCCGCACAATACGCCACACTCGATGACCACAGTTGACAATGCTACCTTGTTTATTCTTCATCATGCATAAATGATTCATACCATTTTGGTCAAACTTTATGTTTTTGCAGGATTATGTTGCTCTTGGTGGTAGACATCCTCTGTAAAGTCAACATACATCAATACAGTTGAACTGGAGATAGTATTATGAAATTAGCGAAAGTTAGTCTGGATATGGGGTTAGATATTCAAAGATCCTGGTTTCTAGAGGGCCACAAATGACAGATTAGGTTAGACCTGATCGGGCAGGGAGTTGATCTGGTATACTTCATGTGCTTCACAATAAGGGTCGCGCCACAGGTTACTGGTATAGAATTGGGTCCCACCGAATCGGGGTGGGAGTGTGTAGGAGGTCACACGGCTTCTATATGTTACTGTTTAATCAGCAAGATTACTGTTATCAGTTTATTTTAGACCAGATTGGAGGTCGGAATCAAGGGTTTGATTCGATACGAAACCAAAATCGGATTAGATTGGGGTAGATAGGGCTTGGGAATGAGTTGATTCGGTATGCTGTTTATAATTGATCACGCTCATTAGTACCTTGGCACCATACCTGCATCATGGAGATCAGATTGGTTAGACCTAATCTGGCTGGCAGTAAGAAGAGTTGATACAGTACATCACAGTCAACCACAGTAGCTCTTAGTTATATTACACACACCCCAATTGGGTTGGGATTGAGTAGATCCAATATGTCAAGGTATTCCATATGGATTCCACATTAAACCTCGCTTATTCTGGATGAAGCGAATGAGAGATGTGCGATGGACCAAGATCACAAATATCCGGTTAAGTTAAACCTGATCAGCTCAGAGTGGGACAAAGGTGATCCATAAGCCACATTGTTTATTATCACCCTCAGACTCAACCTTTATTGATACCGTTGAAGTCGCGAACTGGCATCGTGACCTGTCTACATAGGTCACTGTTCGGCCATCATAAGGACCGGAGCGTGTAAAATATTGACAACACATTTAACAGTGGTGGAACAGTGGCGCTGTAAGGAATACCCCTCGCCAACGGGTACGTTATAGATAGTGAGCTGACACACATGACTGGAACCGGGGTTATAGAAGGTGAAGCTGATGCCAACTGAAGGTTTCGGACTCCGTACAGGGTTCGACAAGCGCGCACTTGTCTCGATGTGAATAAAGCTTGCTTTCATATCTTAGATTATTTCTCATAAAAGACACTACTAGTCATTTGGTCTAGATAGGTATAGGTATATGAATGACGATTCTCGAATCTGGGATCTATATCGTCTAGTTCTTATATTGTGGTACTCGCACCCCATTCCAACAGATACTACTTTATTGACATCCATATTTAACATGATGGTGCACATAAATTGCATTATAGCTTTTTGTACATCAAAGTTGTCTTGTTGTATGGGACCAGGCAGCCATCCCATTTACATCATGGTATCATCTCAACAACCGTTCTCGAGTCGTCTGGACTGCACCATCATGCGAGTGACTAATAACCAAAGCAAGCAGAGATATTCGAAAGACAAGTCAATGAGAAATTACGGTTATTTATCACGCACAAAGGTGGTTCTGCAATAAAATGGCCTGCCACCCTGATAATAGACGATGCATCCCAAGCAATGATTCATGAATTTCCTACCAGGCCTATGTGACAATAAACTTGCTGTGAAATTATATTCCTGATGTGTCGATGTACGCTGGTTGGTTTTTCGGTTGACTCAACCGAAAGCCAGGAGAACACAAGAATCAATGTTTAACCGCTTCTTGATATCTTTTCATTCTTCAATGGAAGCTAATGCAGAACTAGCATCGAGAGAATCGAGCTAAGCTCTTGCCTCAGAGTACACAGGAATACATTGGGAGTCGCAGTTTCTTGGATCAGAAATAGAAGACTAGGATGGACCGGATCAGGCTTAGGTAAATATATGGCAGGGTCACACCAAGATCACTTATGTCAAATTAAGTTGGACAAAATCAGTTTCCGGGGAGAGAGGCATTGATCCGAAATGTCACAACTTGGCGATCAAAGTTGCACCACCGATAGAGTAAGATTACCGATATCAATATGGTCTAGACTGGTCGGTATAGGAGTTGATCCGATATACCACATGGCTTCTGTTACTTGCCGAACAGGATTGCGCCACTGATAGATCAAGGTTACTGATATTAGATTGGATTAGCTTCTGTCGGGTAGGAATGTTGGTACCTTCTAAATGTTAATTCTCTATCAGGGTCCTGAACCGGTATAAATATAATGGCTATCAGTGGTGCGACCCTGAGCGCCAAGTTAAATATAGAAGCAGTCAACTTGTTCCGACCCGGGCCGGTGTAACTCAATTTGATATCGGTAGTAGCCGGCGCGACCCTGATCGACAATTAACATTTGCAAACATGATCGCCTAGTTAAATATAGATGCCGCTCATATATTTCGATCCGGTCCGGCCTAAGTCGGTGGGGCGGCCCTGATCGCCAAATTAAATATGGAGGCCTGACCCGATCCGGGTAATTTGTTTGATGTTGTGGACCTAAACAAACGATCTGCCCAATCGCGTTGGTCACGCATTCCTGCGCATGACGAAAAACCAACACGGTCTCCAGTCGACACTTGTTCATTGCAGAGTTATGTGACAAGTGCGGGAAATTTCCCAAACGTCTTGTTATTGATGCCAACCAGAGTTACATCACCTAGTACCATATAGACATCATCGTTAAGCAAACACAATCAGTGATGCGACCCTGATCGGAAGATACAGTATGGACATCATCGGGAATCATACTCAACTGGTGATAGGACCCTGATTGCCAGGTGCCATATAAACATCACCGGTAATCATACTCAATCGTTGATGCGACCCTGCTCGTCAGGTGCCATATCTAAACTGTGGGTAATCATACTCAATCGGTGATGTGACCCTGATCGGAAGGTACCGTATAAGCATCATCAGTAGTTATAGTCAATCAGTGATACGACCATGCTCGGAAGATCCCATATCGAAACTGTCGGTAATCATAGTCAATCGGTGGTGCGACCCTGATCGCCGAGGAATATAGCAGCCGCTAACATGTTCCGATCGGATCTTGTCATTCATAAGCTGATATCGGTCACCTGCCCATCGGTGGCGTGTGCCTGAGTGCCACGTTATAGACGCCGCCAATAATAAATAACCGTAATCTTGATCAATCGGTGGTCCAACCCTGATCGTCCCAGTGATATGTGCACGTGAGGTGGTTCGGATCAACTCCGAGTTTTTGTCCCGATCTGGGTAGGTTGACTTGATATAGGTCACCCCTGGTTGCCACGTGATAAATAAACTCAACTCCGACCAACTCTGAGTCCCGGTCTAGCGTAATCTGCTATGCGCTCAACGGTTTTGTTTAAATGCTGGGGACTTAACCAAACGACATGTGCAAGCGCATTGGTCACACGTCCCTGCGCATGATGGAGAAACAACGCTGTTTCAAATCACACCTGTTCCTTCCGGGTTATTTGACAATTGAAGGCAACTTCCCAAATATATCGTTCTTGATGTCAACCAGAGTTAAACCACCTATTGCACATGATTAATGAGATCAGACCTGAACTGTTGAGCGGTGGAAAAATGCCAGTGACCGGTATTCCACACACGCCACATTGTTAATTCAACCACTGGCAAGACAGATCATGCATAATAGCGGATATCAAACACAATCGCTTTCAAAATTGTCATAAGTTGATCCAAACGCCACACCATCCAATGCAAATGCCAGTCAGTATATGTGCATCGTATACTCGATTGCGCTGATTAAGTCTTGGTGAGATTATATCAGACCTGATCTGGCAACGTGAACAGTATGCCGCACAATACGCCACACTCGAAGACCTCAATTCACAATGCTACATTATATATTCTTCTACCCGATGGTGCAAGGGGAACAAATGGTTCATTCATATCATTTGGTCAAATTTTGATGTGGGGGTTTTTTTTTGCAGGAACATGTTGTATTGGGTTGTAGACATCTTCTGTAGAATGAATATGCGTCAATAAGGCAGATCAGGAGATAACTGGATATGGTTCCAGAAAGGACAGGATCACAAATGGCGGACTAGGTTAGACCTGATCGGGCTCGGAGTTGATCTGGTATCCCGCAACCAGATTCCTAATATCAAATTGGTTTGAACCGGATCCAGGTCGGAGTGCATGAGTTGATCCGCTAGGTCAGATGGGTTTTATATGTTACTTGCAGATCAGC
The DNA here is from genome assembly GCA_003314385.1 of Gomphus sp. MG54. Taxonomy (NCBI): domain Eukaryota; kingdom Fungi; phylum Basidiomycota; class Agaricomycetes; order Gomphales; family Gomphaceae; genus Gomphus; species Gomphus sp. MG54. The sequence goes on along the minus strand of QLPG01028811.1, from coordinate 3,482 downwards.
AAGATTACCATTATCAGGTTAGGTTAGACCAAAGTGGGGTCGGAATCGGGTGATTCATCCGATACGCAACCGAAATCGGATTCGATTAGGATGGATCAGGCTTGGACTGGGAAGGAGCTGATCGGGTATGCTTTAATTTGGATCACACCCATTAGCGCTTGTCATCCCCAAGTAAAAGCCAGGATGGTGTCATGGTTTTGATACTTTTTTTTGGAGTATGTATTATTCGAGAGCGATATTTGTAGATCGGATTGGTTTGGACCTAAATCAGGCTCGCAGTATGTAAGAGTTGATACAGCACACCACGGTCAACCATAGGAGGTCTTAGCTATATTACACGCAGCTTGATTAGGTTGGGATAGAGTGGATCCAATATGTCAGGGTATGCCACATGGATGGCATATTGTATCTCGCTTATTCTCGATTAGGCGGATCAGGGGTGTACGATGGAGCAAGATCACGAATGTCCGATTAATTTAAACCTGATCAGTGCAGAGTGGGACATAGGTGATCTGTAAGCCACATTGATGTCACATTATTTATTGTCAACCTTAGACTCACCCTCAATTGATACTGTTGAAGTCACGAACTGGCATCGTGACATATCTACGTGGGGCCATGATGAGAACAAGAACCTGTAAAACAACTGTTTAACAGTGGTGGAAGAGTGATGTTATAAGGATTGTCGCTCGCCACCGGTAATGCTACAGACAAACATGGCGGGTGGTTACAGAAGGTGAAGCTGACGCCCACTGAAAGTTTTAGACTCAGTCATTAGGGCTTAGGGTTTTCTAGAAGCCAAAGTTTTGCTCTTCTTCTATAGGGTCTGATTCTTTTGTTCCGGTTTCCCACCCCATTGCAACAGATACTACTGAATTACTATCCATATCTAACTAAATGGTGTAAATAGATTGCAATTGCCATCTTTTTGTACGTCAAAGTTGTTGTATTGTATGGGGCAAGGATTCCATAAGGGCTCGTCCCATTTACATCGCTGTAAGATCTTCATGACCTTGCTCGAGTTGTGGCACAACTCTGGTCTGCGCCATCCGCAACAAATGATAATCGATAAATAATCGCATAGTATCTGCGAGATATTCTTTCTGCCACCACGACTCCAACTGTATAGTTGTTAAATCACGCGGATGGAAAATTCCTAATGGCTTGAAAAATTTAGCCACCTTCTCCTACAAACGTACACCTACTTGATGTAAGTTAATTAACTACTTGCCAATTAGAAAATCAGAAGCCCTTCCAAGGTGTGTCACGATTTCCTTGTGAAGGTCTGGCGTGAGGACCTGCAATTAGAGTTGTCAAATGCATAACATATTCAATCACATTGCCGACGTCACATACCTCAGCGCCACAAGTCTCATTGATCAATCCTACCGACGCACCGGCCCATATGGCACTCCGAGAGCAGTCATCATTTTGCATAGCCTCTACGAAACCCTTTTTAAGCTCTTTGGAGTCGAGCACGTCCGCTTGGTTCTCGAGCATCTTAATGGGAAGTACCCTCCTGTCCATGCCGGCAGGCCACGCCACCGTATCCATGAGCTCGTCAAAGAGATAGGTGCGAACAGTATGTGTGGCAGCAAGGACTGCCTTCTTTTGATTGGCCTTATAAATACTCGGGGGAATAGCAAGGAATCTGGTCCCAAGGCTGGTACCGGACGCACCCAGAATGAGCAGAGCAGCTATTTGAGCCCCGTTGACCACTCCACCGACAGGCTGCTACCAAAGTGGCGATTCTGGGAGCGACTGTTTGATGAGCGGAAGGAGTGTCATGAGAGGCAGGCTTTTACTATGACAGTGACCGTCAGCTTCAAGCCCTAATGTTGCGATTAATCACCCGAGGGCAATGTGACAGCTTACCGATGTGAAGAGGGGCATCCCCAAACGTTGCTAAACCTTATAAGCTTCATCTGACTCCTGTGCGAAAGAAGGGCTGTCATTAAACCCTGAAAAGAGATCGTCATGAGCAACAGCAAGCCAAAATATGCCATTCCCCACCAGCAAAGCCAAACCATCCGCAAGTGTACATGAGCCGCAAGCTTGCCACCACTTGGACAAGTCATCGGAGGGAGGACAATTAGTGAGCTAACCCTTAAAAGAGTAACAAGGTGTCAGCGCAATGCAAAAAAAAAATCAAATCATGTTATATACCAAGGAGGTCTGTCAGAGCTGTATGGATTCGTTTCATTTAAGAGTGTGGCTACAGAGAGCAACAGCTGTGATATAAGTTTGTTTAAGAGCAGGCCCTTTGGCAATATTATGTCACCTATTCTATATATCCTGATTCATATTCAGGTTCTAAAATGATTCCGTGGCATCCAACACGCACCCCAGGTTTTATGCAGTGTGGGGTTCTAGATTCCATCAACGGCATATTATCTAGATGATCCCGCTAAATGATCTCGTGGACTCAAGGAGAGAGAGTGTGTGTGTGTCCTGGAAACGAGGATTCCCAATGTGTCCCTTTTCCCCACATTATTTATCTGTTGCGGATGACGCATACCAATGCTCTGCCATGACTTGAGCACGGGTGGAGATCATATAACGATGTAAACGGGACGAGTCCTTATAGAAGCCTTGCCCCGTACCATACAACAACCATAGTGCAATGTATTTACACCTTCATCTCAAATGTGGATGGTAATTCAGTAGTATCTGTTGGAATGGCGCGCAACCGGAACAAAAGAACTGGACCATATCGATCTCAGCTTTTAGGAAGAAATTGTTATTTGTGTATATCTACCTAGACCAAATAGTTAGTAGTGTCTATTATCAAACATAGTCCAGGAATACCAATGCATGGCTTCACGAGCCCTCTCATCTGCAAGTGCACGCCTGTCGAACCCTAAGCCCTAACGACTGAGTCTGAAGCTTTCAGTCGGCGCCAGCTTCACCTTCGGTAACTGCCGTTCCCGCCATGTCGGCGGCTCACTATCTATAGCGTTACCGGAGGCGAGCGAAAGTCCTTACAACACCACATTTCTACCATTTTTAACCTTTTGTTACAATTATTTACAGGCTCCTATATTTATTATGGCCGAACAGTGACGTAAATAACTCACGATGCCAGTTCATGACTTCAACAGTATCAATTGAGGGTGAGTCTGAGGGTGATAATATAATAAACAATGTGGCTTCAATGTGGCCTATAGATCACCTCTGTCCTCTCCGCTGATCAGGTTTAACTTATGTAATCGGATATTCGTGGTCTTGCTCCATCGTACATCCCTGATTCGCTTAATCTTGACATATTGGATCTACTCTATTCCAACCCAATCGGAGTGTGTGTAATCTAACCAATGGTGTACTGTATCAACTCTTACTTACAGGGAGCCGGATTCGGCCCAAACCAATCTGATACAAATATCGCTCTTGAGCAATACATACTCCAAACAAAACTATCAACACCAGTACTCCATCCTAGCTTCTACTTCAGGGTGGTGACAAAGCGCCAATGGGCCTGATCA